>CM039580.1:39367725-39438937 GCA_022457205.1 Saccharum spontaneum
AAATTGAATTGTGTTAAATTATATTTTGAATTACAAAAACAAGATAAAACTAATCATATTCTATTTATAAAGGATTGAGACGGAAACCTATGTTGCTTTTAATTGAAAAACTAATTGCATATAGATTAATATTTTATTTGAACACATAAATTAAAACTTGCTAAACAATAATACTATCAAGAGTTTTTATATTATAAAGGAAACAACTATGAGCTTGATTTATTTTAATTACGAAAAACTATGTGAATAGTATTAATTCAGATTAATCAAACATATTTAGTTTTTATAGCTAATCATGTTTTAGTCATAAATGTCATCATATAATTTAATCAAAATTAAACTTTAATATTTACAAAACAAAGGTGCATGTGAGAGCATATAAACAAGTTTTATATGACCTTGTTTATCCTAAGCAAATTATAATTTAAAAACACGTTGATGTTAACAATTAATCATGTTAACATTTATATGTAAAATACATAAGCATAAAATCTATGGCCCTGTTCGGCAGACTGTTTTTTTGGCTTATAAGTCGGCTGTGGCTGATTTGCTGTGAGAGAAAAACACTGTTCTACGGCTGATAAGCCGTGCTGATAAGCTCAGCCGAACAGAGGGTATATTGATTTTATTATAAAACTAGATACAAGTATATTAATCAATTTAATATTTAACTATATATAGAAAAATATGTGACATAAAAAACATTAACACTACTGTATAGAGCACGTCGGCAAGAATCTAACGCAACTTGAACAAACCGAATTAGAATTAAAATGAAGAAACGGTGGAGATATTACGAACTAGTGGCTGACTCGTAATTACTTGGGCTTCAACCTTGTGCATGACGTGAGGACCTCCGTGCCATGCCGATCAGCAGGTAGGGTCCTGGCCAGCGGGAGGGAGACAGACAGGGATGACGATTGACGACGGACCGGCAGACGCAGTAAGAGAAGGAGGAGAAAATATAATTTATTACACGAGGGATTTCCTAAACTAGGAGCTCCCCTTACGGTAATTTTGATATGCTTTGCCTATGGAATTGGTGTGTGTATATATATATATATATATATATATATATATATATATATATATATATATATATATATATATATATATATATATATAAAGTCTAATTGACCCCCTCAACTATAGGGGTGGTCTAGTTTACCCCCGAACTATGAAATGGTCTAATTTACCCCCTGAACTTTGCAAAACCGGCCAAATCACCCTCTCGGGCGGTTTTGGGCGGTGGTTTTGCTACAGTAACAACGTTTTATCTTTGTCTTTTTTATTTATTTCGTCTGAATCTTTGAAAAATCATAGTAAATCACAAAAAAATCATAAAATGAAAAATCCAATTTTGTTGGACTCCACATGAGTAGATCTACACAGTGAATATATAATATAGTATGCTTTAGTACAAAGTTTTTGCTGTATGAATTATTCAAATTAATTATAGAAAAACATAGATCAAAATTTACAGCAAAAACTTTGTACTAAAGCATACTATATTATATATTCACTGTGTAGATCTACTCATGTGGAGTCCAACAAAATTGGATTTTTCATTTTATGATTTTTCTGTGATTTACTATGATTTTTCAAAGATTCAGACGAAATAAATAAAAAAGAAAAAGACAAAACCGCTGTTACTGTAGCAAAACTGTTGACACCGTAGCAAACCGCCGCCCAAAACTGCCCGAGGGGGTGATTTGACCGGTTTTGCAAAGTTCAGGGGGTAAATTAGACCATTTTATAGTTCGGGGGGTAAACTAGACCGCCGCCTATAGTTGGAGGGTCCATTAGACTTTTTCCTATATATATATATATATATATATATATATATATATATATATATATATATATATATATATATATATATATATATATATATATATATATATATATAAAAGAAAAACTCTCCACCTTCACACCAACTAGCAATATGGAATTAATTGATGTTGCACCATCCGTCTTCACTAATAGGCCTAAATCATTTAAGCCCATTAGTAAATAAAAATATAGGCTTCATGATTATTGCACATACGCTTTGAGCATTAGAAAAAAGATTTGATTATTTTTTGAATTAATCAATTTCATGAATAAAATAATTCTAGAAAAGTCCAGAATTATTATTTAAGCCATGAAGAATACTCAGAAAGCTCCAAAAATTTGGGAAAAATTCTCAAAGACATTATGGAATATGAGGAATCCAAATAAAATATTTGGAGCTCACTATATGGTAATTTTGGAGCATCTAAAAATTAGATTATGCTCACGGACAAGTGAAAATAAGCTAAAAAAAGTCAGAAAAATTCCCGAGAAGTTTATAAAGGTTGATTGACGGATGAGGAACTGAAAGAAGTGATTTGGGTTACAAAGAAAATATTTTAGGAAGCTCTCAATGAAACTTGAGCTGAGAGACAAGGAATTTGATTGTAGAAAAAGGATAAAGGTATACCGGAGAAGGAAAATTGACCTACTAATTAACGTATTTTAATAAAAACAACTTGAATTGATTTTGTACCTTGGTCAAAACAAAACAATACAAAAACACAAATGCATTAGTATGTATGCACAACAATGTTGCTACATCCTAAGATGAATTTTAATTTAACGAATTTTTTTTATTTTTCTATGTTTTCATGAGCACAAAAATACATAATTAAATCATTTTTGCTCTATTTCCAAAGAAGCAAATTTTAGGGTGTTACACACATAGAATTCATAACATGAACAATATAAATTGTAAACAAGAACACAATATTTTAACCATGAACCATATCATGAATGTCCACCAAGATCATACCTTAGGTTCACTTAGACAAGAATCAAGAACTTTGCATTAGAGCTCTTTGAGAAGCTCTCCAACTAGAAACCACGCATGAGAAAACGTCCACATCTACTTCGTCTAGATCAACCATGTATGAGGATCATTCTCTCACATGCATCAGATAATAGGGCCCGGCTGGGGCACATTTGAGAAGGAATCTGTTCGAAGATGAAAGCATTGCCTGGCACCCTTGAGTGAAGATTTGAAGGTGTTGCAATGATTGTCCGTGACTAATTCACCTACTATGACTACTTCCACTAATCGACCACTTCAATGAAGGCAAATCTATGAAGTGAAGCTGTCAAAAGATAAAGGTAATGCAAAGGGTCAAGCCAACAAAGGTGAAACAGTCAACGCTCCAGCGGAGGTTGGTACCAAAGACCAATCGAAGACAAAAGCATCCCTAATCAATATTTGTATATACAAAAGTTGTGTGCAGGCTCTTTTCTCCGTACCCTTTTTCCCACAAGATTTTTCATATAATCTCCATGTGTATTTTTCATATGCCACCACTATAATTTAAACTTAAATAGTTGTAAACCATATAAATAGACCGTATTCAGCTTCGCAATTTCAAATAAGACAATTTAAATTTATTCAAACATAAAATTCATATAGGCATATAGAAATTTTCTATCACACCACATATCAATAAATGACGACAAAACTACAATGGATCATAGTAACTAGTGACATGAAACGCACATAAATGCTCCACAAGATCATCTTTGTGGGCATGAAAGCTATCAGCAATCCTTTTCCACTAAGCCTTTCTTCGCTGCTCATTGGCAGTGATGAAATATGTGCTAATGCTCTTCCATGAGATGTGTACAACTGAATGTCCTCGAGATAAGTACATTTTTTTGCCCTCTTGAATGCCTTAACACTACTAGGTTTTGCATTAGGTTGGGTGCCAAAGGTTTATAAGGAGGCGGAGATGGAGGGCTATAGGCGGCGATGTGGCAGGAGGGAGTGGGGGCGGGGTGTGGGAAAAAAGAATGGTGCGGGAAGGAGTTGCCCATAAAAAACTATAGAGCAGGGAGCTCCATATACATCCCTAGAAGATGGGGTTGAGGGTGGAGATTTGAGGGCCTCCATAAAGTACAGATTCGAGTTGAAACCCTATTGGACTAAGTTTTTTATTCATACCTAAAAGGTAGAGTAGGTGTCGTGTTTAAAGTCCTTGTTGGGATGCTCTAATGGGCAATGCTATAGTACACTCTTTACTCCTTGGGAGGTAATATCTCAAATGAATCTAAGCCCTTGATTTTTTTAATTTTTGAAATTAATTAATCAATTAATTAATTAATCTAAGAGAGAAAAATATTGCCGAATCCCCAAATCATGGAGACAGAAGCCGTGTGTGCCCCTTCCTTTTTACAAGCCGTGTGGCCCTTCCTTTTCCGTGGTTAGTGGACAATCTTGAAAACAAGAAACATGTAGCCCCGTATAGCCCCAGTATATTATATTATTATGAAAATATTTATTGATAAATATGTTTTTAGACCTTTTACACTCAATATTTAAATCTGTACACATACAGTTGCACAAAATTTTCTGTCAAAAAAATTATACGATTGTATTAAAGTGGTTAAATACTACACAAAGTGTCACACCCATTTTTAAGGATAAAAATAGGATGCATAAAAGATTCATGTGCGCCCCAGGACATGATCGCACACACAAGTAGACAAATTACATAGTATCATCACAGTGCTTATTATATAGCGAATAAGAATTTAAGACATAGTCTTGAACAATAAATAATAATAACTAATAGTAGATCTCCAGCGGAAACTCCAAACACAGGGACACGGTTGACTGGTTGACTCCAAGACTAGTACTCATTACGATAATCTTCCTCATAATCTTCATCTGTTATGGTGGAAATAGCAAGGGTGAGTCCATGTCGAACTCAACAAGTACAACACAGGGTTCATGAGGCACAAAAGGTTAGACACTGTTTGACTGCGTTTAGCTTTTAATCGTCATAAAATTTAGCAATTAGGTAGCATCAAAATAATCCACTTCCCATTAATGAATCAATGATCAATTGTAATAAGAATAATGAATAGCATTAACATGAGCATAATAATAATCAACAGTAATTAAACATGATATAACAATTATGATCAACTATTCTGTAAGAATCCCCAAGGCCGCTCGTATCCGTGAGCACGGCTAGTATACCAGTTTTTAACTCTGCGCAGAGGTGTACACTTTCACTGTGAGTCATAACTTTCAAATGCTTGGGTTCGCGACTCCCCAAAACACCGAAAATCATATAAAGCCACTTAAAGGTTCGTCTAACAAGTTAGGGCCATTAGATTCACTCGGCAGGCAGATATAGGAACCCCTTTTCAAATGACACACTTCCTTCTCGGCTATACTCATTGACTAGAGGTTGTCCTACACCCAACGTGGCAAGCCGTTCTTATGCCATTTAAGGTAACCACTAACAAGCTAGAAAAGGTCCTTTAAGCAACTAAAGCCAGAGCCATATAGCCCTCACAGCTGTACTGTATATCCCGGTTATCACTTACAGATAAGTCCTTATGGAGAGTAACTAGAGCGACAACAATCAACACAACACAACGCTCTAGTCCCCTTTGTCAACAGTAATAAAATCATCTTAATGATTGATTGCTTAATCCATTAGTCAAATTACAAGATCATTGTTCATAATTAAGCACTAGCAACAGCTACCCAAATGCATAGCCCATAGGTAACAAGGAATTAAGATACTAATCACTAAGTTATAATCTTTAAGTTTGTCAAGGATAACACTCGAGTCGAAACCCTGTTAGACTAAGTTTTTTTATTCATACCTAAAAGGTAGAGTAGGTGTCGTGTTTAAAGTCCTTGTTGGGGATGCTCTAATACACAATTACTTGGGTTTGTGAGGCGGCAAATAAAAATAATCCAGGCATACATGTGCGGGGCACCTATATTTGACAAAACTTCACTCCTTGATGATTTATGGAATATATGATCAATTTGTCATGCATATACGGGCGTCCTTAATCATCACGTGGGCGCCGGACACATGGATTTCTCTTTCTCATTTTTCTTCTTTTTTTGTACTACCGCACCTACCAGCCGACCACCGCCACAACCAACATTTCATGGCCCCCGTTAACACATCCCTTAATTAGCTACTTAATGTTTCAATCAGAGCGACGAGACTCTAGGTTTTTGCTCTCTTTCTTCATTAATTATGTTGCCATGTCAGTATTTTGCCTACGTGGCAAGTCATTTAATGAGGATAGAAACCATCATTAATGTACCATTGGGACTGCCCTAATAATGCTATTTCATGGCCCTCGTCGCTCTGTCCAATTGTATGTCGACCGTCAGGCGTTCGAGCGTTGGGAGTTGGGACGGGTCACGGCGTATGCACACTGATTGAAAGACTGTGGTAAAATACCGCCCTTGTAATCTCGTCTTACCCAGCTCGATGAGCTTGGTGCTATCCAGCGGCGGCGGTAGAGTGTAGTGCAAGTGGTGGTAGCGTAGTAGTAGCTGCCTCGCTTATCCTGCTGTCCCCAAGTCTGCGTTCACATAGTTGGACGTTAGCAGACACCGGCCGATTAGTCTCTTATCCCTGAACAGAACAGGAGCACATCACGGTCGCCGAGTGCCGAACAGCTTATGTCGATTACGCGTTCACGTCCGGACAAACATGCATTCGTCGGCTCGTCGCAGAGTCCCCACGACGCCAGCTTGGTCATCAGTCAGAAACAAGCCGCGGCACAACGCAAGAAATTCTGTATATATATCTAACTTCTAACCTGGAGTTTGCATGCTTGTCGGCAGAAATGACAAGCATATTTCATTCTCTCTCTATAGCAGCTCGCCATTATCTATAGCCCATGCAACTGATGAACCCACCATGGTTTATTTCATCTAATTTTCTTTTTTTCAATCACAGTGCTCCAATTTGTTGAACCGGGCAGTTAAAGTTTTGTTCGGATCTTGTTGTCAGGCCGGCTAACGAAATTTCACCAAATTTAGGAGATCGATCTTAAAGGCTTTGGATAAATGTTGTAGGGGGCAGTTAACAATTACTACCCCCTCAGTTGGTTTTCTGGATACATAGATTTAATATGTACCTAGATATACACTATATCTTGATGTAGTATAAAAACTATGATCTAGAAAATACAAAATAACTTATAATTTGGAATGGAGCAGCAAACCTTGACTGAAGCACAGCTTGCGACTTGCATCGTCAATATATATAACTAGAAGCACAGCTTGCGCATTGCTGCAGAAATTCACTACTAGAATAAACTTAATTGAGGCTGGCAAAAAGAATTTACTGAGGCGGTAACCCATCCGCCTCGGCGGAAAGGTCACAGTAAACTCTACCGAGGCGGTTTGCTCAAAAAAAAAAAAAAAAAAAAAAAAAAAAAATGCCCGCATCGATAAACCAAATAAAAAACAAAAAAAGAGAAAACCCATGGATGAGCCTGCTATGCCCATCCTTGAGCCCGCCGAGACCATCCATGGGCTGCTGCCATCGGATCCAGCCTCCCGCCGCCGGATCTCGCTGCATCAAGAGGGGCCGCATGCGCCGCTGTGGTCCCGTGCCGCTGTTGTGGTCCCACGCCACCGCTGCCGGCCTGCGCCACCGCTAGAGACCAGCGCCGCTGCTGGAGGCCGTGGTCCCATGCGCCGCCGCACGCGGATCTCGCCGCATCTAGGGGGGCCGCATCCGCCATTGATGGATCCGTTGGAGGCCGCGCTGCCGCTATGTTCCCACGCCGCCGTTGCGGGCTTGCGCCGCCGCGGGAGGGCGTGGTCCCGTGCACCGCCACGTGGGGGGAGGGGTGCGCCACCGCGTGGGGGAGGAGGGGCGGCACAATGGAGAAGGAAGAGCTCAGGGGAGAGGAGGGGCGCATGGTGGAGCAGTGGGGGTAGGGGAGAGAAGGAGGGGCGTGGCATTGTGGGAGGGAGCGCAGGCACGTGGTGCGAGGGAGGGGTGCGACGCTCGGTCAGAGGGAGAGGGAAAGGAGAGTGAGGGGGTGCGGTTGAGTGAGAGGGAGTGAGAGCTAGGGTTTCTCATATATACTATGAGCAGTTATCGGGCCTCGCCTGGGCCTGCTGGGCCTCGTGAATATTAACCGAGGCAGGCCTTATAAGTAGCCTGCCTCCGAAAATGGGGGTATTTTTGGAGGCGAGGCCTGCCTCGGTTAATAGATTTTAAGAGGCAGGCGGTTGACCGTGACCGCCTCGGTTAATAAAAAACAACTGCCTCAGTTAATCACAGGCATTAACCAAGATGGTTGAAATGCCTGCCCGCCTCTGAGGCCCATTCCCAAACGCCTCGCAAAGATTTTTTGTAGTAGTGATTGCAAGTGAATTTTAGTGGGGATGTGGCATGTTGATGATTTGGATTGCTTGCATTTGTGGATGTCTTACATGTCGAGATAGAATGGTTGTACGTGGGGTTTAGGATTATAAGAGTATCTACAAGAGCTTTTCTAAATCTCATTCTCTAAATCATCATTTGGTGAGGCATTTGCATAAAAATCGCTTTCTATATCTTCTCACTCGCCAACAGTTTTTCTATATCTCGTGCGCACCCTAGAGAGTCATTCTTGCTAGCGAAAAATCCGGAATAGAAGATAACTATATTTGGATAACCATTTAGAAAAGCTGTTGGAAGATAATTTTTTTACTAAATCTATATTTCTAACATTTAGGTAGGATATAGAGTCTGTTGGAGATGCTGTAAGAGATGATCTACCGCATGCCTCCTGATCTTAGTAATCGATGTAGTAACCTGCTGCATGCATGATGCACACACCGATTGCTATTATACATTTGGTTTTGGACCCAAATTAAGACTGTTGACTATGTAGTACACTTCATAAGAAGTCCAAGCGGCTGCGTGCCGCATTTTTTAATCAACATATCACTAGTGCGCAGAGAGACCAACACGCTAGGAATCGATGGTCAAACACCTGGGCCGCAGAGTACGTAGCATTCTCAATTTGTTGACCTCGCCCACCAGCCGTGCGCGCTCAGTATTTTTTCACACGTGAAGTCAGGCCCATTGAGAAAATAGTTCTATCCATCTGCCTGAAAGTCATGCTGTACGCCTGTACCTACCATGTCGTTTTCTTTTCCATGATGATGGACACCAGCTAGCGAGCAAGTGTGTTATTCTGCACAGCCGTTTTGCATGGTCACCAGCACTATAAATACCCATGTCGTCTTCAGCTCCTACTCATCCCATCTTTAAAGTTCAACACAGTTTGCTACTACAAATGGCTACAACCAAGTTGGCGGCCCTTTGCTTCATTGTCCTCCTTAGCATTGGAGTGGCAAATGCTGCAAGGGTAGCAAGATATGTTAGCGCTGGGGGTGGTGGTGGTGGTGGCGGTGGCGGTGGCGGTGGCGGTGGTGGGCAAGACGGTGGGTCCAGATATGGTTCAGGTTCAGGTTCTGGTTACGGTGAAGCTGGTGGGTATGGGTCTAATGGCGGAGCATATGCTCAGGGAGGCGGTCAGGGCGGAGGTGGTGGTGGAGGACAATATGGGGGCTCTGGATCAGGTTATGGTTCAGGTTCTGGGTACGGTCAAGCCGGTGGGTATGGGTCCAATGGTGGGGCATATGCTCAGGGAGGCGGCCAGGGTGGAGGTGGCGGTGGAGGACAATATGGAGGGTCTGGGTCTGGTTCCGGCTCAGGTTCTGGGTATGGTCAGGCTGGTGGATATGGTCCTTATGGAGGAGGCTATGCTCAGGGAGGTGGCCAGGGTGGAGGTGGCGGCGGAGGACAGAATGGAGGATCAGGACAAGGTTCCGGTGCTGGCTCTGGGTATGGGCAGGCTGGCGGATATGGTTCTTATGGTGGTGGATACGCTCAAGCCGGTGGCCAAGGTGGTGGGGGTGGAGGAAGTGGTCCAGGTGGCAGTGGATATGGAAGTGGCTCAGGGAGTGGGTCCGGGAGTGCTGGCAGTGGCCACCCATAGAACTTTCTGAAGGGAACTGATTGTGTGATGACACTATGCTGCTACATGGTTACTTAAGCAATGAGGAATAAGAAATAAAAATCCTTGTCATGTTTGGTGTAATAAAGTTAGTGGTGCTTCATAGGGATTGTGCTACTTTCAATAATGTATATGTATTTGGTTTCTTGTGCGTACTTATATATCAAGTGAATCTTACAGAGTATATATCAAGTGAACCTTACTTTTTCTTAGAAAAAAGGAATACAAGAAGCATCTAACTTTCATAGGCGAACGAATGAGTATAGCTATTTATAACAGACGCGTCGCACGTAGACTATAGTCCATCAAACGGAGTACAAAACACGGAACAAGGAAATGAGACTCAAGTCCCTATCATATTCCTTCTTCGACTCACAATATGAAGATAATTGGAGATGTATACAAACTCTAGAGATATCCTAAAGAGAAAATAGGACTAGTACGAACTTTTTGCACTCCAAGTTCCTCCCATATATACATATATATTTACCCTCTTAGAATAATGCAATACACAACAGGTTATTTAGGGATAACTGAATATAGTTCAATTGGTTAGGTTTCTTGTGGTGGAATACACACCAGAGTTTAAGTTCTCGACTTAACGTGGGTACTCATATTTTCCCTCATAGCGGTATGGCGACTGCTGTGCGAACACCGGCTCCTGCTTGTGCTGCGACGGGGTCGACTGCTGTAGGGGCACGGACGATGGGTCCTGCTTGGAGGAGGGAATCGGGTCGGTGTTGAGCGCCTCGATGAACCAGTGGTGCTCCTCGGCCTCGGACTCAAGGAGTACGGGTGGAGGAAGCGCCGCAGCGTGGAAAGGCTCGTCGACGGCAGAAGGTGTGGACGCGACCTATGACAGAACCATCCAATTTATACAAGATCAAGTATGATGGTCTCCGCTAAACACGTTGACACGCTCATACCGTCACTTATATAAATCCGGTAGTCCGCCGAGTGTCACGAAGGACCTCGGTAACTCGACATCATAATCAAGATCATACTAGATTAAGGGAATAACATACATTATATACACAGAGCTTACAACAGAAGGTTAAGTTACAAAACTAAATTTATGATATTTAATACAACACCATGTTTAAACTGATAATGAAAACAATATAGTTTTGAAACAACTATGGTATGATAAGTTCCAATATAATGCCAGTTCGATAACAACCTTGGAGGCATATAAGCAAGGCCGAGCCCACCGGCACTTAATCAACACCATCCAAAGCTGGACGGAAGCAGGTAACACTCAACAAAAGTAGGACACTTGCAATGGAGGGAATAAAACCCTAAGTACTCAATTGTACTTAGAAAGACTTACCCGACAGGAGGAAATATAAATGACTCCAAGGATATGCAAAGTTCATTTGGTGGAGCTAGTTGGATAGCATAACTTTTGCAAAAGGGTTTACTAATATCATTCCTTACTTTCAATATTTTAGCATCCAATTAATTGAAACTAATTGTAGCTAAGTTTGCATCTATCTTACAACAAGCACCTGATTCGTATAAAGAGACATCACAGTAGTAACCATATTCAATTATCATAATCACATAACCATTATGTTCCATATACGATGCCGGTGCGAGGTTTGAGTTTCTCACTATCTGAGAGAGATGGCGATTCGAATCGATTGCAACCAGCTGGGTGCAAACCAAAACACACACCCATACGAACCTGGCCAAAGGGTCGCGTTGGTAACCTTCCACACTATTTGGGATACTGTGGGTCTGATCCGAACCGCAAAGCCCAAGGGACAGTTGGAAGCCAGGTCGCTCAGGCAATGCCTGCCCACGGTCAATCCCTGTCCCACCGCACATACTTGCTCCTCTCCAATGATGCCAACCTCAGTTCAGATCCCAGCCCGACTAGAGTTACTTGGCTTCACGGTCGGAACGAGTGTTGACGGTCCTTAAGTATCAATTATAACTATCAAATAAATAGAGAAAAGGATCCAAATGAAACCAACACCTAGACTTAGGGTTTTATCTGACAGAATTCCACGAGTTTTGCTGTTTATCTATTTCTGCAGGGGGTTATCAGGAAATATGGAAGAAAGGCCCACATGTCGGATTAATGACGGGATAATGACCGAACACGCAATTATCTTACATCTAGAAGAGTCCAGAAGCCACGAGAACGAACGGGAGGCGTAACGGAGCCGGACACAGGGCACCCGCCCTGGTCCTTAGGGCGCCCGCCCTGGCCCCGGAGCCAATCAGGCTCCGCCTCGAGGATTATGCTCCACCGACCTAGAGGATCAAGGAAAACCGTCCGTTCAATGTCGGTTTGATCCGACGGCCCAGATTCATCCGAAAGGGCTATATAAGCAAGACCCCTGCCCCTGGAGGAGAGGCCCTCGTCTCATACTTCAAACCCTAATTCAGGAGGAGAGCCTCTGATCAAGCCCTAGAGCCACCACATCAACTAGATCTCTAGTTAGCATAGCTACATAGGATTAGAACTAGAAGGAGTCAATCTTCGATTGGCTCCCGGATCTGTCAAGAGGATTCTTGGTAATTCCTCTATTGTTCTTCAATTGTTCATCATTGTTCTTCAATATTATGAATATGACTTTGTTCTATTTCAATATATTGGTTATGACTTTGCTCTACTTGATTATATTTGCAATTATATTGTTCTTAGTTTATCATAGTTATATGCTTGGCTTAGTTAGATTGGAATTATATACATGCCTAGGATCGTATAGCGTTTATCCATGTGTACAGTGGGTAAATGATAATTATTGTGTAGACGTGGTGTCTATACCGTATTTATCTGCGATTGCACCCTATATGCCAGATTGTGGGGTAGTTCGCGATAGTGACAGCTTCGTTGATTCTTATATAGTCCCCCTCTCGTGTATAGGGCAGGCAGAGCAACACTATTACAGGGGAGTGATTGCTATGTTCTTCATCTTCCTTGATAATATTCACTATGCATGGATATAGTCTTTTCTCACCATGATTGCCAAGTATAATTGCACTAACTATGATATGCTAGACTTTATAGTTAATAATAACTTAGGGAATATCTTTGTAGTTCATCCTAATTCCATGCTAATGACTTGCTAGAATATCTATTGAGGTGCTTATCATTATTATATGTGGCTAGCTGATCAGATTAATTATCTTTGTCACCATTATCACTTTACCTTTACTTAATGTGACATTTATACCTGTATAAAGAGATTGATAAATACTCTCGGTTATACATGCAATGATGTGTACTCAGTTCCATATTCTCATTCCATTATCAACCATGATACTTAGAAATCCCTTCCCAGTGGTAAAAATATAAATAACGATACCTGGAATACTTCCCGGTTAAAATGCTACATCGGTATTAATCTGTGCGCTTGCAGATCCCTTTTATTATTTATCTTGATGAGCAAATGCATATTTCAATACCGTGTCTCTCATGTCATGCTGGGGATGACAACTTGGCTTAAGTGGCATGAGGGATAGGTTTGGCATTTTTGGCGCCGTTATCAGAATTAGAAAACTAAGTCTACTTTTGGTAGTGACGTTAAGAATGCCCAACAAGCATTTTTGGCGCCGTTGCCGGGGAAGGTTGATTACTAAGTAGGAATGAATATGGAACTTTGAGTCATCATTTGCATCACTAATCTGATCGAGCTTATCAATTCTCTTATACAGTTTTACCCCTGTATTTTCCATTTTGATTATTTATTGCAGGGTGATGCATGAATAGAAGACATCTTCCAGACAACTTTGTTGACGATCCCGAAGCCTTATTCAGAAGAACAAGAGCCAAGCTCAAGAAGACATCGTCAACACTTCAGCACAAAGCTTCATCCAAATCCGAAGACCGCCGAAGTTTCATCCGGAATTTGTCGACTGAATTCGAAGCCATGGCGAACAAGTCGATCCGCGAGTTCTCAGCTCCCACTACGGACAACATCCTCACTAGACCTGCTGGGGAGATCGACCGCAACTTCGAGCTCAAGCTTGGGCTCATCAACATGGTGCAAGCTAACCAGTTCTGTGGGAAGCCACACGAAGATGCTAGTGCTCATCTTCAACACTTCCTGGAGATCTGCAGCACTTTCACCATGGCTGATGTCCCCAGAGACGCCATACTACTTCGCCTTTTCCCATTCTCACTGTTGGGGAGAGCGAAGCAGTGGTTCTACGCTACAGAGGAGAAGAACACTACGTGGGCACTCTGCTCCATGAACTTTCTGGCCAAATTCTTTCCCATGGGCAAGACCAATACTCTCTGTGGGAAGATTACAAGTTTTCAGCAACAACATGATGAATCCGTTCCAGAAGCATGGGAGCGCTTCCAAGACTACATCCTAGAATGTCCCCATCATGGAATGGAAAGTTGGCTGTTGATGCAGACATTTTATCATGGGCTCATTAACAGTGCCCGTGAAACCATGGATGCTGCAGCTGGAGGAGCATTCCTATCACTCACCATACCTCAAGCCACAGCTCTTGTGGAGAAGATGGCATCCAACCAAGGTTGGAATGAAGAAAGAACTCAGACACGCAAGAGAGGTGGATGTATGCACCAGCTCAAGGAGGTAGACATGCTGTCTGCCAAGCTAGACCTACTCATGAAGAAGCTCGATGATCGAGCTAGAGAAAAGAAAGAAGTCATGCACATCTACGACTCCCACATGACTTGTGAGGAGTGTGGAGGTACTGGACACTCGGGCAATCACTGTCCTGAGTTGCTGGAGGACGTGAACTACATCAACAATAACAACAACAACTACTACAATCGTCCTCAGAAGAATCAAGGTTGGAATCAATAGAGGCCTAACTACTCAGGTAATTACCAAGGTAACAATTCTCTCAATAATAATAATAATTATCCACCTTTGAGAGAGTTAGTATCCAACCAAGGAAAGCTAATGGATAACCTGTCTAAGAAATTGGCATCTAATGATAAAATACTAGAAAATATAAATAATAGAATGGATAATTTCTCTACTGCCATCAAGAACCAGATTAGCTTTAATAAAATGATTGAATCTCAGTTGAATCAAATAGCTGCTGCTGTTCCTGCTACTAACCCCGGTATACCATCACAACCGGAAGGACTAGAATCTGCAAATCTTGTAGACATGTTTGATACAGGAGATTACTGGAGTAACCCTATCGTGGAAGTAAGTACTGACCGTCTGCCGGTCAAGAGAGGCGATCCAGGACGCCCCGTCATCCCGATCTCCATCGGCATGCGAGACTTCCCAGAAGCACTCTGTGACTTTGGCTCCAGCGTCAACATCATGCCCAGGGTACTCTATGAAAAACTCTTTTCACAACCATTATTAGAAACAACCATGTGTTTGCAGCTTGCAGATAGGACACTGAGTTTCCCGAGAGGAATATTGAAGAACATCTGTGTCCGAGTGGGTTCCTCGTACGCTCCAGCAGACTTCGTAGTGATAGAGACCGGTTCTGATGAGAGGGCTCCCGTCATCCTAGGGAGACCATTCATGAACACCGCGGGAGCTGTCATCTATGCTAGTGCTGCCAAGATCAGTTTCTACATCAAGGGGAGGAAGGAAACGTTTTCCTTCAAGAACAAGACCGCACAAATCCCAGAGCAACCCCAATATGAACCAAGGAAGAGGACCAACAGGAGGAACAAGAGCAAGAAGCAAGTGTGGACCGAGACAGCTAAGATGGTCACTGCCGTGCACAAAGGTCAAGATCGCCAACTCAAGTCACTGTTCTTGCCTAAGAAGGACGACCCAGGTATGCCAAGCATTTATTGCTCCATTAATGGGTCCCACTTCTACAAGACACTTTGTGACACTGGGTCGGGCGTTAACATAATGGCCAAGGTCACCTATGAACTTCTGTTCGGAACCATGCCCTTAAACCCAACATATATTCAGCTCCAGATGGCAGATCAGACATTCCGACAGGTCGAAGGTACAGTAACTGACGTCCCTGTCAAGATAGATGATCACTTTGTCCATACAAACTTTCAGGTTATTGACATGGGAGAAGATGAATACGATCCACCCATCATCCTTGGAAGACCATTCCTAAGTACTGTCAAAGCAATCATCTACATTGGAACTGGAGAAGTCCACATGCACTTCCCCTCTGAGAAGGTACGTCTTTACTTTACTGACCCTAACTATGTATTTGAAGAATCCAAGCAGGTCAGGACAAGAAGAAGGCGGTGTAACCACAATCAGAAGCAACAGGTCATCAAGGACGGATGGGCAGATTATGAAGGAGAAGTGGTAAGATCTGAAGACATACCACTCAACTAACACTGTCCTGAGGAGACCAAAGCACCGAGACAGGTATGGAAAGAAAAGACAGTTGTACATGAAGAGGAAGCGCCGCCGGAACCACCGACTACGCCATCCACCAAGTCCCAGGACGACTGAACGAATAAGAGTCCCGTTCGGAGGACTTAAAAACACCGAACGCCTTGCCAAGAGGTAACTTGGTAGTTATCCTATTCCTTTCAATTATTTACTTTATCTTAAATAGTTTGCTTAGTTAATCATATTCATACTATCTTAAAAAGAAAATAAAAATGTTAAAAACCCTAAAGCCCCATGTGAGTATGCGAGTGGCATAAAACCCATAAGTACATTCACTATGGTGGCATAAAATATATATATATATATATATATAATAAATACATAAATATTTTCTTCTGCTTTATAAAATAATAAAAAAAACAACATAAAAAAAATCAAGGAGGCTCAGCATGATAAAGGCTAGATATTTATGCTAACACTTAATCAGTTCCACAAAGCTTTGTTGTCTATTTGAGCTTCACAGAATTCAAGGAGACTAGCAGCGACAGAGGACATTCTAATCGCTGTCAGGGTGCTGCCGACTTTCAAATACACCTCCGCCATCTGCTAGCTACATCAGAAGAGATTATGTCAAGATCTAGCTTGGGGGAGAGCACCCCCATTATCTTGCTAAGTATTTCTATCTTTATCTTTATATTTATATATACTTCTACCCTATAAAAATAAAAATATACATAACTATGAAAAAACCAAATAAAGATTTTGTGCTTATATATATATACCTATATCTTTTGCTTAGTGTGTTTTAATAAATAAATAAAGTGGCTATGCTAAACTGAATCTAAATAATAATAAAACTCTAGCATGGATATGATGAATAGTTGCTTTGCCTAATTTTCAAATTTGAAGTTCTCTCTCTAAGTTCACATAACTGTTATCATTTAAAGCTTGCTCTAAACCTGAACTTGTGGGAAGAGAACTTGATCTAAAGTCTAAGTTGTTAACGGATATGATATGGGAAGGTTGAGCTGCTGTTTATCTATTCCTAGAGATGCTAGAATTCTGGAGAATTTTATCTTTGAAAATCTTAAAATGCTACATGATGAGTTCCTGTATGATGAGAGTTTAAGTTCCTACCACAGCCATACATACATGCTTGCTAGACTTTAAGCCATACCTTTACTTTTTACTGCTTATGAGCATTGAGTGTAGTCAAGCTGTGTAGACCCTTAGGAGCTTGTCATGCGGTTAAAATCAAGATTCACTTGCACGATCACTCATACATGCTGCTTCTACTCCGGAAGTACGCATCCACATATATCCACTCATTCTCATCTCCAGATCCACATAAAATTATTCTACTCCTAATTCGGGAGAGAATAGCCAAAAATATTTTCCCATTCTTGTTATCCCCTGTGAAATAAATGCTCAAGCTATTTTGGTTACTACCACTTGCTATATTGTTCTAAGGAGATGAGTGCTCTATACGAGGAAATAAAAAGGGGCAAGTGCCCGGAACCTCGAAAAGAAAAAGATACGAGGAAATAAAAAGGAGCAAGTGCTCGGAACCTCGATGAAAAAAAAAGAAAAAGTGTGAGAAGAGAGGTAAAAATGGACAAGTGTCCGACAGTAGAATTAGGGGTACAAGATACCCACCTGAAAAAAAAAGAAAAAAAAGAGCACCTCATTCTCCTCAAGAGCTTTAAAAGCAAGAAAGGTACGTATCCCCTCAAAAAGAGCAAAAGTAGAATTAGACTTTCATCATTGTTATCATCACTACCACCATACACCATTTATTCGCCACACATGCACATCTTGATTTGACTTATTGGCTTGTTTCTCTGGATCCATGGTTTGACTATGCAATAAATGTCTTGTAAGTATGTATACTTTATCTCCCACCTATGAGCTCCAGATATCAAAGCCTTATTAGAATAGGATGAGAGAGAAGGCAATGTCACTCTGCCTTATACCACAAATACTACATACTTTGCTTTGAGAGAAGACAGACACCATTACTGCCTTGGTAAGGATCCAGAAATACCACAAAAGAGAGACCGGAGAGAGTCATACAAGGAATCTCTGAGTTTTATTTGAAAATCTGTACAAAAACTCCAAGAGCTATAGCTAATCAAGAATAAGAGACATGGCGCTCGACTCGACTGTTCTATCTTTTAACCGCTCAAGACAAAGGTGACGGTTGCAAGCCCCATGGTGAAAGGTATAATGAGTAAGTTTTAAGTCTTGACAGTTTACTTTAACTCAGAGATGAGACTCTATTTGAAAGCATGTGTACCGTCAAAATTCAAAGGCATTTCAGCAACTACTGAGTCTCTCCTTGCTCAGGGACGAGCAAGAGGTAAGCTTGGGGGAGTTTGTTGACGGTCCTTAAGTATCAATTATAACTATCAAATAAATAGAGAAAAGGATCCAAATGAAACCAACACCTAGACTTAGGGTTTTATCTGACAGAATTCCACGAGTTTTGCTGTTTATCTATTTCTGCAGGGGGTTATCAGGAAATATGGAAGAAAGGCCCACATGTCGGATTAATGACGGGATAATGACCGAACACGCAATTATCTTACATCTAGAAGAGTCCAGAAGCCACGAGAACGAACGGGAGGCGTAACGGAGCCGGACACAGGGCACCCGCCCTGGTCCTTAGGGCGCCCGCCCTGGCCCCGGAGCCAATCAGGCTCCGCCTCGAGGATTATGCTCCACCGACCTAGAGGATCAAGGAAAACCGTCCGTTCAATGTCGGTTTGATCCGACGGCCCAGATTCATCCGAAAGGGCTATATAAGTAAGGCCCCTGCCCCTGGAGGAGAGGCCCTCGTCTCATACTTCAAACCCTAATTCAGGAGGAGAGCCTCTGATCAAGCCCTAGAGCCACCACATCAACTAGATCTCTAGTTAGCATAGCTACATAGGATTAGAACTAGAAGGAGTCAATCTTCGATTGGTTCCCGGATCTGTCAAGAGGATTCTTGGTAATTCCTCTATTGTTCTTCAATTGTTCATCATTGTTCTTCAATATTATGAATATGACTTTGTTCTATTTCAATATATTGGTTATGACTTTGCTCTACTTGATTATATTTGCAATTATATTGTTCTTAGTTTATCATAGTTATATGCTTGGCTTAGTTAGATTGGAATTATATACATGCCTAGGATCGTATAGCGTTTATCCATGTGTACAGTGGGTAAATGATAATTATTGTGTAGACGTGGTGTCTATACCGTATTTATCTGCGATTGCACCCTATATGCCGGATTGTGGGGTAGTTCGCGATAGTGACAGCTTCGTTGATTCTTATATAGTCCCCCTCTCGTGTATAGGGCAGGCAGAGCAACACTATTACAGGGGAGTGATTGCTATGTTCTTCATCTTCCTTGCTAATATTCACTATGCATGGATATAGTCTTTTCTCACCATGATTGCCAAGTATAATTGCACTAACTATGATATGCTAGACTTTATAGTTAATAATAACTTAGGGAATATCTTTGTAGTTCATCCTAATTCCATGCTAATGACTTGCTAGAATATCTGTTGAGGTGCTTATCATTATTATATGTGGCTAGCTGATCAGATTAATTATCTTTGTCACCATTATCACTTTACCTTTACTTAATGTGACATTTATACCTGTATAAAGAGATTGATAAATACTCTCGGTTATACATGCAATGATGTGTACTCAGTTCCATATTCTCATTCCATTATCAACCATGATACTTAGAAATCCCTTCCCAGTGGTAAAAATATAAATAACGATACCTGGAATACTTCCCGGTTAAAATGCTACATCGGTATTAATCTGTGCGCTTGCAGATCCCTTTTATTATTTATCTTGATGAGCAAATGCATATTTCAATACCGTGTCTCTCATGTCATGCTGGGGATGACAACTTGGCTTAAGTGGCATGAGGGATAGGTTTGGCATTTTTGGCGCCGTTATCAGAATTAGAAAACTAAGTCTACTTTTGGTAGTGACGTTAAGAATGCCCAACAACGAGTTATCCAACCGTTATGTGAATGGTACATTCAATCTCAACCAAGGTCCAGACAACGAAGCGGTCCTTAAATGACACAGATGGGATCAAAGAACACATGCCTACCCAGCACCAACAACAACCATGGCAACACCGGATCCCGTCCGGTCTCCAATTATTCATTATCACATGATTCCTTTCCATGATAGCAAATATAGCCAACCATTATAGAGTGGCCACCTATATCTCACAGATGACAGAAATCACCCGACTTGTACTGATCTAAGCATAGCTAAGCATAAAGTGACGTACTTATGCTAGTAAGGGTACATGTATAATTATATTGTGGACAAGGTAGCTTATGCAGGAACGGTTTCATCCAACTTCTATCAACCTAATGCACAAAATAAAAATATATATACTCAAGTGCATTTTAAAAGAAAGAGCGGGAGACTTAGAATGCTTCGGGGCTTGCCTTTACTGAAGCTAGCAGAATCACAAAGGTGCTCCAAAGCCGGTCAAGGACCTGCTTGTCTTCTTCGGATTGCTGCTCCTGAAGATTCTCCAGCTTTACGACCACGTACTTTACGGACGGTGCTTCCTTTCCCGATCCTATATGTAGGAGTATGGTGCATAATTAAAAGGAATGCACAGGAGATGCAATCGAAGGATGATGCGATGCAAGCAACAATGATGATTAATGCAGCCCTAATGCACATGAAACAAGTCTACTAAACATGCAACAAGAAGTGGCAAAATGGTGATCAATTATTAATTCTTTTTATCGAGTAGGTGCCCGCGATCGCTGGAGCTGGTGCCGCTCGCTGTGGTCGGGGCAGCGCATGGCGAAGGCAACGGACCTAGGTCTCCGGCCGATAAGGACGAGCTTGTCTAGGGTGCAATGAAGCGAAGGACGAAGCGTCGCCGGAGGAAGCTGCCAGAGAGAAGCTCGTGCCGGCGGCCGGCCATGGAGCTGGGGAAGAAGGGCCGCCGGCCATGGAGGAGCTCATGGCAGTCCTGTTTCTCATGCGCGGATGAGGAAGAAATTGCAAAAGAACGAACCGGTACCCAACATAACTAGTGGCAGGTGGGTAATGTTTTTCCCCAAAAAGCAGGTGAAAGCAAGGTGAAAGTTGATTTTGGATTTGTACTGCAGTGAAAGCTGCTTTTGGGTAAAAGCACCTGTGGCTTTTGGATCTTTTGGTTGGCTTTTGGCTTTTGCAAAAACAAAAGTAGGTTTGGAAGCCCAACCAAAGAGCGCCTTTGTTGACTATTCCTTTTCTCTCTCCTCTGCAATAGCAACAAATTAGTGAGAAATGGAGCTACACCAGTCTGTTAACAAGCGGCAGCCTTCACAGCTTCACTAGCGCCCGCACCATAGCTGCTTTAGCGGTCGTAGCGGTAACTCCCTGCTGTATAAAACATTGAGCTACTACTCCCAAACTAATTGCCAAGGGTGTAACCTATAAACTATAAACTATATATAAAATAACTGGTGCAATAAACTTTCGTGTTGTAATATGGACTGAGATGGCTCTTCGTGAACAGGGGATGAAGCCATAACCTTAGTTCCATTATTATCTCAAAAGAACTTGACAACCACTAAAAAAATAGTATATATATTAGAAAAATGTGTTGATTGTATAGCAATTCTCTCTCTCTTGATATCAAAATGAAAAATTATCCATCATGCCTCTCTAGATGGAAACCCTAATGAAGTGAGAAATCTATGAGCAAACTTTGAAAGACATTAAAGATGGGCCCAGGGGCGGATCCAGAGCCTGGTGTGACCCTAGGCGTCTGTCAGGGCTTAGAGTGTACCTGGTCCTAGTGCTATAGTTTGGCTAGTGTACCTGGTCTTAGTGCTATAGATATGTTAGGTTGCTCTCAGCCATTTGTCCTAGCATGTAAGCATGTAGGCACTCTATATGTATCAACCAAGGATAATGCAAATCAATCCATTCACGCATTCCCCGATCTCTATTCTCTTACATGGCATCAGTTGCGTTTCGATCCTAGCCACCACTGTCAGCTTCTGCAACCGCGCCCCCTGGGAGAGATCGATCTCCGCCGGGCGCCCGATCCTATTGATCGGGCTGCCATACTCGTCGTTGTCAGCAGCAAATCGGGCCTTCTCGCTGTGGAGGACGCTGGGTGTCACCTCATCCTGCGCCACCATGGTGGTCGCCCGGTCAACCCCAACACCGAGCCGCCATGGTGGTGGCCAGTCACTATGCGCCATCCTCGTGTGACCCCGCACAACCGCAACCCACCATGCGCCTTGCGCCACCCGACCGGGTCACACTGCCACCGTTGTGCTGTCTCGCTGGGTACACCAGATCCCTGCTACTGTATCTTTTTGGCTTGCCCAATCACTGATCGGGATTGAGTCGCCCACTGCCCGTCGACCTCGTGCGTACTACTTCGGCTCGTCATCGACACCATCACCGAGTACTACACGCATCTTCTCTAAGCAATAGGGCTGCTGCTATGTCGCCTCATCGGGCTGCAGCACCGATGCCTGTGCGTCCGCTTCGCCATTGCATCTACATCACCGTCCCCTGTGCATCGACGACTGTGCTGCGCAATCCCTGCTGTGCCATCCATTTGCACAAGGTCTTCGTCTTGCTGATTGGGTCTTCGTCATCGAGCTGCCCCTACCCGCGCACGTCGCTGAGCCCTGCTCGCCGGTCCGGCCGCCGCTCACGTTGTCGCTGAGTCCTACTCGCCGATGCGTCCTCTCCTGCATTGCTTCTTCTTCGTCCAGCACAACCACATGGTTGGGGCCCTCTACCTTGTACGTTCGGTATTAGCAACACCGGTGCATGCGTTCGTCCCCGGCGCGTTGCTAGGTCTGGCAAACCTAGCCACGCCTAGGCTCAGGCGGCTTGACTGCATCGACTTTGGCATCGACCCTCCCGTTCCCACCCTTTCTGCCTCCATTGCGTCGTCGCCTTTCTTCTACGTCCACGGTGTCCATGATTGCGTCAACTTTGGCATCACCTCCTCCCACGACGACTGTCTTGACGTCTCTCCATCATCATTCTAGCACCCCTTGTGCGCCTACAGCTCCATTGACACGGCAACGCAGCCACAACTACGTCGACCTCGGCTACTTCCTACACGGCTTTTTTGAACACGGCAACTACGTCCTTCAGCTCGGCTACCTCAACATCAGCACAAAGGGCCAATCCCACGGTCTGCACTGCGCCAAGTTGTGACTGCGGTGCTCCTGCTGTGACGGTAGGGGATGTTAGAGTGTACCTAGTCTTAGTGCTATAGTTAGGCTAGTGTGCCTGGTCTTAGTGTTATAGATAGGTTAGGTTGCTCTCAGCTATTTGTCCTAGCATGTAACTATGCTGGCACTCTATAGGTACCGACCAAGGATAATGCAAATCAATCCATTCACGCATTCCCCGGTCTCTATTCTCTTACAGAGGAAGTGAAGAGCAGTGCACCACCGCTGCACTGTACGTCTGCACACTGCACAACCTTGGTTACAAGGATCCACTAAACCGTTCACTCCATCGATTGGCTGCTTCTCATCAAAGTCTCATGGAGTGATAGATATGCATCATAAGCTAAATTTTAGCATAAGCGAACAAGGTGGTACTAATTAATACTCCATCTGTTTCAAATTATAAGTCGCTATGACTTTTTTGGTATATCAGTTTATCAATACATTTAGAAATAATAATATGTCTAGAAACATAGCAAAATAGATGAACTAAAAAAGTCAAAACTGTAACAGAACCGACCAAATTATAAGAGCACAAGTACAAAAACAAGCACCGAAGCGCTCAAATTTTCGAACTTGAGCCCATATAATCTCGGTAGTCAATTGAAATCACGAAGGATTTCAAACCAACTTGCTTACAACCAAGATCGCATCATTCAACATACACATCATACATTACATTTCACAAGTAGTTCCGAAATACGCTTACACACACAGAGTCACAAATTATTACAAACCAAGTTCATAAAGTAGTGGAAGCATAACACACACCAGTTGTTTAAATACTACTGCCAGTCTTACTGATCGACATCCCGCAAAAGCATTAGGGAAAGTACATAAAGGATGATCACACCCTAGTGATCTAGTCTTCGTCATCCGCAGGGTGGAGACAGGTCTTGCAGAAGCCTTGATAAAGCATATCATCTGCAACAGGAGGGAATAAACCCTGAGTACTGGAATGTACTCAGCTAGACTTACCCGTCAAAAACCAGAAATAAGATGACACCAAGGATTATGCAAGGCTTACACAAGACGCTAGCTGACATCACATTTTGCAGAAAGGCATAAGTAATTGAAACTCTTTTCACCTGTACTAGCAGTTATTTTTAGCATTTACCTGTCATCTATCTTAGCACCTGTACTAAACATGCACTTGATTATAATCAAACAATTATTAACATTATATCCATAGCAGGTATAAATTGTGGTAACATTGTATCATTCACTTAACCATTTGTTCAATTAATGAGATCTACGTTGCCGCTGCTCAAGTCAAGTGCTCACTAACCGGGAGTGACGGCGATTCGAATCGAATTCCTATCCAGCTGGAGGGGTATTTCTAACACTCACCGTGCAGACCCCTGCCAGGGTCGCACAGGCCACCTTTTCATATGATTTAGGAATCGCGGGTCCGAATGATGTCGTGATGTAACACCCCGGTGTTACTCGAGCATTATCATTGCAAATCATACACATAACATGTCATTGCATGCATGATCATATGTGGAATTAGAGTGTACTTTTAGTTAAAACAAGTGTGCGGGAAAATTATTGCATATAATGCCTATACTTGATTCATCCTCCTTACATTGGTTTGACTCATGAAACATGGGTAGTTATAAATTTTAAATCACTTAGAAATAATTAGTGCAGTTTTTGGAGCAATTTGATAACTAAAGTTTTGTCAAAAATTTGCTTTTAAAAATATTATTAGAAATTGGTCAAAAACCCTTCCTAATTAGCTTTTATTCTCTAATTCAAAATCTGTAGGGATTTTGGAGTTGGCCCTTTTATCAAAGTTGTAGAGAATTAAATTCTAAACCACTTTCATTTTTGGGCCATTTTCAGAAAAGGTCATCTTCTTGCTCAAATTCAAATTTGAAAACTGAGAATTGAAATTAATTGAAAAATTCCTTGAAAAATTAAATGAAAAATCGGATTTCTCTTTAGTGGGCCACCGCCTCACTTCTGGTCCGCAGCCGCAAGCCGGCCCAGCCCGTTATCGCGCTCGCGCTCCCGCGCGCGTCCACGGTCCAGTGGACCGGGCGCACACCGCTCGCCCGCCTGCGCCCCGCGCGGCGTGCCCAACCCGCGCGCGCGCTCCGCCGCGTGGACGCGCCGCACCGGTGGCCGTGGCCGGTGGCCGACCGCCCGGTCGGAGCCCCCGCACCGGGACGGAATCCCGTCCAAGGACGCTCCCGACCACGCCTTAACCCCGCGCCCACTCTTTCCTCCCCCACGCGCTCACCATTTCTGAACGCGGCTCCCGCTCCTCTGTCGCCGTCACCGCCATCGCCGACGTTGCCGTTTCGGCCACGCTAGCTCACCGCAAGCCGCTCCATCTCGCCCAGAGCTTCTCCTCCCTCGGGCGAATCCTGCACACACCGGAATCGGCCGTGGTAAGCCTTCTCTCCGCGTGAATTGCTCGTCGGAGCTCCGACTGAGCTCACCGGACTTGCCCGCTTCGTGGAACACCTCTCTCCGCTCCACCTTACTCCCTTTCAGCGCGCGCATCTTGCTCGCCTTGGCTTCCACCGGTGCTCGAGCACCTTTTCTTGTCCCGTTCCTTGGCCAGAGTTGGCCGGCCGGCGGTCCACCGCGCCACCGTTCCGCCATGAACGGCGGTGACCAGTCCCCCGAGCTCAGCTGGCCACCCCGTGTGCACCACTGGGTTCGCAACCGTGCGGTGGTTCGCGTGGTGCCTCTGGCTTGGCCGGAGACCTTGCCGCCGGCGAGCTGTGGACGCCGGAGTTCCCTCCCTTTTCTCTGTGACTGACGTGTGGGGTCACGGGCCCACCTGTCGGTCTCATGGGTTGTCTCTGTGTTCAGTTTCTGGGTGCTTGTAGCATTAGCTAGCCGGATTTCAAAAAGGGATTTAAATAATTGTTTCCAGAAAATGTAAAATGGTTTCAAAAATCCATAACTTGCTCATTTTAGCTCCAAAAATTGTGAAATAAATTTCTATAGACTTCTTAGAATCAGATCTACAATATAAAAATATTTCATGTGAATATTGCACTACTTTTCTGTAGGATTTTATTTAATCATTGAAATTGATGCTTTCTTGATAAATATGTAATAAATGATAGAAAACTCAGAAAAATGTGGTTTCAAGTTTGTTAATCTTTTTGTACAATGTACTTGCTAGGAAAATTATGTATCATGCTTGTTCTGTAGAAAATTTTTTATGTGTAGTTCAAATGCTTTTTATTGCTAATAATTGTTATTTTTGTTAATTAAATAAATGTGAATAAAACATGCAAGTAATAATTTTTCTACAGTGATTGTTTACTGTGTAGAATCTAGGAAAAATGAGAAATCTGTTGTTTGATACTTTTCATAGTATAAAATATTTTTATGCTCATTTTTAAACCCTAGATTGTTATTTTTGTGTAGATAGCTCTAGTGCTCAACTTGCAATGGAATTTTTGTGACATGCTAATGTACATGGTAGTAATCCACTGTAATTTTATCATATTTTTCCAAGTTACCAAAATAAGTGTTGCTGTTCAAACATAGTGTCAACTAGATTTAAATTAACATTTTAATGCAAAGATTTAATTGATAAACTTGCTTTGGTGTATCTTTGAAGCCTCTTAGGGTGCTAAGGTGACTTTGCATGGTAGAGACTGTTGGTGGTAGTTTATGAGTACATGTTCTTGGATGATGTAGACTACCTTGTAGAAGAGTTGTAATTCCACTCAATCCAAATAGAGTAAACATGTGCATCTACATTTCATGCATTGCCATCTTCTTATGTCATCTCTGCACGCACCTAGACATGAGCACTTATGCATCTGCATCATACAGGATCGCAGGAAGCGACCCCGGTAGCAGTTCCCGAGGATCCAGAAGAGCAGACCGAGGTGCAGGAGCAGGAGGTTCCCGAAGCCAAAGAGGAGGTCGGTGAAGATCTTTCAGAGTGCCCCGACCACCGACCGAGCTCTTTTGAGAGAGGCAAGCCCCGGAGCATTTCTCCCTGGGTTTGCAAATATTTTATTAAATGCTTTACTTAAATTGATGCATTACGTTTAGGAGTTGTTTGCAACCGTTGCTGCATGATACCTTGTTTACCCTTGCTCTACCATATCCTTGTTACCTTGGTATTCGCAGTCAAGAAATGCTTAGTTTGCTTAGACCGGTATAAGTCGGGTGATTGCCTGTCACCTGCGAGCCATAGGTGGTTACCTGGATCTATTTGAAAAAGTATGTCTTATGGGAATAACTAAGTGTCGAAATGAATCTGAGACCGAACGGAAACTTGCAGGGTTTCGGACTGTAGTGTTTTCCGTCTGTGTCGATTAAGGACCGACCGTTGTTGGGCCTCGAGTCATGTTGAACGTATGCCTCACATTTAGCTGGCCGAATAATGTACCTTTCGACTGCGAAGCTGGGAGATTATTCGGACCGAGTGGATTGCCCGCAACGCACTGTACCAGAGCAGTAGCGGCAGGATACGGGGGCGCGATGATAAGGCCAAAGAGCAGTCGGGCGGCCCCCGGGTACATGTGGTTCCTGGTAAACTCGTGACTTTACCTGAATAGTTGACTCGGTGACAAATACCTCACTTTAGCGGGTGAGTGAGGTTTGTGTGAGGAATAAATTACCAGCTGGTTAATAATCGATTCGAATCGCCATCGTTCACTGGATAGTGAACACTTGACTTGAGTTACTTCATCGTAGTAATACTAATGGAACACTTAGACAGTTATGAGAAATATGACATTATGGAAGCTGTTAATGATCATTGGTTATCATTCCTTGTTTGATCATATGTTTACTTTAGTACAGGTGCAAATGTAGTCGGCAGGTTAATAATAATTAACTTGGTATAATAACTTCTAGGAAAAAGGTTCTTTAAAAGATGAAAATGCTTTTCGCAAATGAGTCAGCTACCCCACTATCAAGACTTGCATGATTCCTTGATGTCACTTTATTTTCGGTTATGTCGGGTAAGTCTAGCTGAGTACCTTCTCGTACTCAGGGCTTTGTTCCCACTTGTTGTAGATGGGCAGATGTATTACGGCTACTGTATCAACTGCCTTTACCCTACGATGGGTGAAGCTTAGGACCATGGGCAGTGGTCATTCCCTACGTCTCATCTGATGCTTTTGTTGGAGATGATCCTGATCTGGCACATTATTTCGAACTCTGTGTGAGTGTGTGTGTTGAACTAAATGCTTCCGCTACTTTTATTTGAACCTGGTTTGTAATAACTATGTTTAAACTCCGATGTATTCTGTGATGCAAACTTTTATGTAACTTATGATGGTGACCGCTAAACTTAGTACGATCTTGGCTGTTATGTGAACTGGTTTGTAATCTGTCATGATTTCGCGGACTACCGGGTTATACGGGCTTAAGTTTGCTAAATCGTCCGCGTTTGGGATGATTTTCTTACTTAATTTCGTATAATTGGGCGGTTCTGTTACACGCGACCCCAAGGGCGACACTCTGCCAGGTGATAGAGACTCTAACCCCCCTTGGTCTCACGCCAATGTCCCCAAGTACATCCTTTCTCTCCTCCAAGAAGCAACCTACCATTCGATTCCCGGCCCGAACCACATTACTCGGCTTCGTGGTCGGAACGACTTATTCGACCAACTAAGTGTTAGACTGTGTTCAACATGACTCAAGGACGTACAGTGAATCGGTCCTTAAACGACTCAGACGGGCATAGCTCCACACCCAAGACGTGAAGTGTCTTGCGGCTGTACTATCGAATTCCCGCCCGGTCTCAAATTTATTTTAAAGCATGGTTCCATCCACGGTAGCCATAAGCCACTCGTGACCCATTCCTACCTCTCGCGGATGACCGGAAACCACTCGACTTCTACGGGACTATGCAGGGCTAAGCATTGACACGTGCCTAAACCTAATGTAGGATCAAGTACAATATCTGGACAAGGACAGGTATAATGCAGCAAGTGTTTTCATACAACTCCTATAACTTAATGCAGTAAACAATTAAAAGTACTCAAGATAGATTTATAAAAGAATAGGTTCAGCATGCACCGGGGCTTGCCTTTCAGAAAGGTAGATGGCCGGTGATCAGGACACTCGGGCAGATCTCCTGCAGGAACTTCGTTGCCGACAAGTTCCTCTGGCTGCTTCGGCTGCTCCTGGATTTCCTCCGGGATCGCTTGCTCGAACTCGAGGAGAGTCACCCCCTCTGGAACACCTATTGCATGAGTGCATAATAAATTTCATGGATGCATGATGAAGGATGCAACATGTTTGGAATGAAATGCATTACAACCACTGCTAAAGCTCTATTCAAATCACTTCAATTATTAACTACAAATTTCCTCTCCGGTAGAGAAGTACTCACCTAATCTACTCAACCTAAGATATAGCTGTTCCTTCTTTGTTAAGGCCCTAACACCTAAAAATCACAAGAACAACTTTACTTAAGTTACCGCATCCAAACACAAAATACCAAGGCAAGACATTCTAGACAGCAGTTGAATGTTTCTATCATAACTGGAGATTCCTAACTTCAAAAGATATGATCCAAGACAATCTGGAAAGCTTATAAAATGCCCTACAAATCATCTTCAGACCTCAACCCTAAATTCCTAAGTTTTCTAGGTCGAATTTCCTAAGTTCCAGAAATCTGTCCTCTCTAAACAGAGAGCAGCCATTTCTATACAGTCACTTAAAACAGCAATAACTCCTAAACTACTAAGCCAAATGCCCCCAAATTTTGACACAAGCTAGTTTATCAAGCTTACTACAACTTTGGTATTCACAAGTTTTCCAGCAAATACCCTCATTAAAGGTCAACCCCAAAGATACTACCTGCTGTCCAGAAAACCTAGAATTGGGAAGATTAAATATTTATTTATGTTGCAAACTTCCTCTAAGACCAAACTAATGTTACCAAAAGTTCACATTGGTCACAAAAACACCATAAAGTAAGGTGTGCCCACCTAGAATATTTATTTACATCCCTTTCTTAATTTAATTAATTAAGTGGAATTTTAATCATATATGTAAACTGCTCATAAAATTCTACAAAAATTACAGGAGACTCTCCGACCCAAAAAGAGGCTACTGTAAAAATTTGAACTAAAGTTATTCAAAGAAACTCCCTACACAAAATTCACAAGCCAAAAAGGCTGATTTTTGTATAAATAACAAATCACATTGAAAAGTATCAAACAACAGAATTCATATTTTTATTAAACACTTTAGGGTACCAGGACACTCTCCAAAAATTTATATGAACATTGCACATGTAGAAAATTTACTAAAATTCATTCAAGTATTCCCTAAAATAATATGATATCATCATAACTTGAAAAGTACTCAAGCACTAATACCCAAATTTTTACCAGAGCTAATACAGGTATAAATTAACCTACCCACCAAATTTCATAATTTTTGGAACACTACAACTCAAGTTATCCATTTAACAAGTTTGCCTTCATTTTAAAACACATTTCAAAGACCTATTTAAATCTCCCAGAAACTAAACATCACATATCAAATTTATATTTTTCTAAAATACTATACATCATGCAGAGCCTAACAAAATTTACTTCATAATTTTTGAGCAAGTAAAACCCTAGATATACATTTCCTAAATCTTATCTAAAATCTATGGCAAATATAAAAAGGAAAACAAAAACTAAAATCAAAACCCCGCTACCGGGCCGGCCTGGAAGAACCGACGCGGCCCAATCCACGCGGCACAGCCCGCTCCCGCGCGCGGCCTGCGGCCGGCCTCCCGCCCGCGCGCGCGCCTAACTAGGTGACCCCACCGGTCAGAGAGGGAAACAGAGGGGAAAAGAAAGGCGACGACGGTTGCTCGCTGCCGGCGGCAGCTCCGGCGAAGCTACGGTACCAGCGCGTTCACCTCAACCTCGCGCACCTAGGGGTACCTCAATTGCTATGATTTTGGCGTCTAGAGAGGATGGCAGCGGTCATGGCGCCGTGCGACCGCGGTTCGACCAGCTCCGACGAGTCGCCAGCATCCCGGCTCAATTAGCCTACCCTACGAGCTTCAGCATACCTAACTGCACCTACAGCACGGAGGAGATAGGATAGGGAGGGGCCCGAATGGCATGGTCACGTGCGAGCTCGACGGCGGCGGACATGGCGGCCCGGTGGAGCCGCCTTCGTGGTGTATCTCACCTGAAGCGACAGAGGTGGTTCGGTGAGGACAAGGAGGTGGAGGGGCTCACGGTGGTGCGGTGGTCTAGACGGTTTGGCCAATGGAGCTGCGGTTTGGGTGAATGGCTCGAACGCGGTCGCTGTTTCACTCCTCCGGTCACCGCTCGCGTGCGGAGGAGGAAGCAGAGAGGGAAGGAATGGTGAGCGCGAGTGGTGGGGGTTGAGGTGTCGGCTCCGACTTCACGCCCGCGCGTGTGCTTGCGACGTGGAGGCGACGGTAGGGCGCGAGCACCACGCGGCCCCCTTGCTCTGCACGGCCGCCACGACAGCGTGGCTGTCTGTCCGATTGAATGGAGCCCGACGGTGGTGGTCTGACAGCGAATTTTTGACGTTGATTAACTCGTAAACGAGCTCGAATTAGTGAAATCTCCAATTAGCAAAGTCGTAGCCCTATGCAAGGACTACAAGTTTGTAAGAGAGATCATAGACTAGTTTGGCTTGGTTAGTGATATACAGGGCCCTGAAGTGAGGTACCCAGAAACTGAAACCGAGTTTCAGTTAACTAACCGACTGAAACCCATTTTTCCAAGCACCATATCTCCTAAACCATTTAGAACTAGGTGATGGTGATGTTGACAATGTTGTAGAGCTAAGTGAGTACTACAAAAGTGTCAATATGAGTTGGGGCTGGTTTGGTCTGGTTTGCAAACTACAAGCTCCCAAAGTAGACCACCATCAAACTGAAGGATCACTTTCTAGACTTAGAAATTTTCTAAGTGCTGGGGCAGCCCCTCTAGCTGACTTGTGGGCCAATTTTGAGCATGTTCTGGTCATTTTCATGAGATGGCCATATTGAGACTTTTGTTCCCCATGAAATTCCCTACAACTTTGATTAAGGGTGCTCCCCCATGCAATGTCTCTAAGCTAGACTTTTTAATTGGTCAAACTAAGGCATTCTAGGGCCTAATGCTGGTCAACAACACATTAGAGGGCATTTTGGTAATTTTGGTCAACATGAACATTGCTCCATTAGGTACTCTAAGTGAGATTAAGGTATTGTAGGATATAATTAGCCACTCTACCCCTTAGTTACACAAAAATCCTAGGGTCACAAGATTGGAACAAATCAAAACCCTAAAACACCCAAATTTGTTGCAAGCAAAGTAAAACAAAAGGAGATGATGCATGTTCATGCTTATGCAATGCAGTGCAATTATGGAGCTAAACACCTGAGGTGTTACAAAAACGACTTATAATTTGGAACGGTGGGAGTAATTGACTATGTACTTAATATTAAATTATTATTATTCACCCGTTTTGATCAGAAGTTAAGACTTAAAAATTCATCCAGCGTATACCTGTGAGCTTACATAATGTATAATGGACCTCTTTGTGGCATGCTTATTTTCTCACTACAAATTGCCACCATTTGTCAGAAAATTTTGCCTCACTTGGCTATACGGTTAAGTGTTCAAAATATTTGCTTCACCTTAGTAAGATTTAAAAGAATCTTGCTGCCCCCTTAAAAAAAGAAGAAAGAATCTTGCTGCAATCTTTAAAGTTCCGACATGCATGGTCTAATTATTTAATATTGAGAGGACCTTGTGACACATTATGGTGGCAATCAAACAAAAACTAAAGTTCATCAAACTTATCTAACTTTAAGCGTGGTCAAGTAGGCGGGACTGGGCCTTATGGAGGAGGGTATGCTCAGGGAGGTGGTCAGGGTGGAGTTGGCATCGGCGGACAAAATGGTGGGTCTGGACAAGGTTCTGGCTCTGGCTCTGGATACGGTTAGGCGAGCGGATATGGGCCTTATGGTGGTGGATATGCTCAGGCAGGTGCCCAAGGCGGTGGCGGTGGCGGTGGACAAAGTGGTCCAAGTGGTAGTGGATATGGAAGCGGCTCTGGGAGCGGGTCTAGAAGCGCTGGCAGTGGTTACCCATAGGCCTTCTACAGGGAATTGCGTGTCTGATAAACACATTTACTAATAATATTGAGTATTTATGTAATGGAGAATAAAAGGGCTTGTCATGCCTAATGTATTAAAATTAGTGGTGTTGCATACTAGCAATAATGTAAGTGTACTTGGCTTCTTGTGCGTATCAAATGAATCTTACATTGAGTACATAGTCTATGTTTGCAGATGTTGAAGATATGATGCATGGTGAGCCATGCAAACGTGTATTCATCATGTGCGTGGTATGTGCTAAATTATACAGGAAGGAAGAAAGTTTGCTGGAAGCAAAGTTTCTTCATGCTTGACTCTTTCCTTGAATTGCTTGAGCTTCAATGCTCTTTCGTAAAACATGGACATTGCAAATTGAGTTATCTATAGTCTCTACTTTAGAGGTTACTCAGAAGCTACCACAGCGGAATGCCAACAACAATATTTGGTCCTTAAATCTTTCCTCCGTAGCAACCACCACACAAGTGACCCAAACCTAGCTCTCAACCCACTTCCTATCTCTTGTGGCCTCACAGGTAGGGGGTTGAAAGAATTAATAGGTGACACCTCCTAGTAATATATTACTTAGGTCTGTAGTTTTGTTTGTGGTTTCTATGAGCCAAAGGTACTAGGCCCTTCCTCACACCCAATCCAACCCATAACAAATTAATTTTCTTCAACCAATCCCACCCCATATTTTCATAGTTTCAATCCAACCCATACAAACTAATAATTGAACCCACAGGTTTGTTATAAGAACCAATGGGTTTGCATAAAATGTATATATAAGTTTGCATAGAACATACAAGTTCACATAAAAAGTCGGACCCTGGATTTAAAATTTCATATTTTCATTATAAAATTTTATCCAAATTGAGTAGAATTTGTTGCAGATGATTTAATGCGACAAGGAGCTACTTCATGCCAATTGGCACTGCCAAATCAATATGTGAACCCCCACATTGGAAGCCGGACCCTAGAAATAGAAGCTCACGTTCACACCTTAAAATTGTAACAAAATAAACTAAAATTTATTGGAAAGATTCAAAATGTCATGAAGATACTCTATGCCAGTTAGCACAACAAGATCTAAAGAGTAATTGAAACAAAGAAAGCTCTCTTGATTATCTTTGTAGGAAATAATAATGCAAAAAATAAAGATCAGTCAAATGATGGATTCCTGGCTGTCATCAACACTCAACACTAGTCGTCATCACTGGGTTGATGAGGTAATAAGTAATAAATAAAGCCCTTTTCCTCCCACATTTTCCTCCCAGTCCATGGCTCAAACCGGAGGATGTATTTGTGCCCCTGGGTAAGGACGATGAGCATTCACCAGGCTATCTGGATTTGTTCCCCTCCTATGGGGAACCACCTAGATTAATTCACCTAAGCCATGCTGTGCACTGGTCAATCAGCTTAGCTTAAGAAAATTAAATCTGATAGTCCAAAGGATGCACCTCCCACAAGCAAAATTGTCCGTTACCAAAAACTATGGAGAAACATACAATTCAATACAACATATAAGGCATATCTAATATACAAGAACGTTTCTACAAAAATAGCTAGAAATAAGAACAAACTAGTCCACACTTTAATTTTCAGCTACACACTTGTCTTGTAGAATTAGTTAATGACGGCGACATTCATGCCTACCCATTCATCCACTCATACATATTTGAACGTACTCCATGCTTGCAGCCATTTAAAACCTTGAGCTACTAAGAAACTAATATACCAAGGGTGTAAACTATACATAATTGGTGCAACTTTTGTGTTGTAACAAGTATGAACTCATGCCTCTTGGAAAGAGAGGGTTAAATGTGTTTATATATGCCATAACATTCATTCCATCATCTAAAAAAACTAGACAACTACTAAAAATAGTTATATGCCAAATGTGTTAAGCATTTGTCTCCTTGTAATCATAAAAGTAACTTAGTCTCGATTGATATAAAAATAAAAACATTAACAGTCATTCTCCTAGATGGAAACCCTAATCAAGTGAGAAATCTATGAGCACAACTACTGTATCTTCAACCAAACGGCCGGTTGTGTTGTAGTTGCGATAGACGCAACGTTTGATGGATCTGATGTCTCTCAAAAGGAGTAAGTCAATGAAAAGTATATAGGAAATGAAGAATGTAAGCTATAGTGCTCTAGTTATAGATGGTTTGCAATGTAAATCATCATTGAAAAAAATAGGAGCATGTAAAAATCATTTATATAAAAAAAAGTAGTGTACAGTGTCAGCGAGTTAAGGTTCTACATATCCGTTAATATATATGGCATGTGTTAGATTGAGTACAGAGTATCTGTGGTTACAGCCGTAGAAGTACGTGAGTCTGCGGCGAATCCAGCCATGGGCACACGTGACAGGTCGATGTATTTGACGGTCACCATGATCTGTCCCGCACATGTGTGGTGGTGGCGTAGACGCGTAGTACCATCGATCATACGGATATGGCTAGCTGTCTCCCTTATGCTGAGGAAGATTTGCGTTGACAGGGATTTGGCCGTCGTTCGAACACATCAGTTAGTCAGTACTCTACTTGCACTGGCGAGCCAGCTCCAGCCACCCGGCTAGGGCCACACACAATGTCAACCTTCAGAGAAAGCTCAAGTCAAACAGATCGACAGAGTGTGTGTTTGAATAGTGGTATATATATTGGTACTGAGTAGTGTCTTATTAGCCAGACATCACAGTCGCAGAGTGCCTAACAGCTTTATGTCGATCTCAAACGTTTGCATGCTGCTTAATTTCGGACAGAAATGCATTCGCTCTCGACAAGCTCGAAAGAGGGGTACGGTCCCCTAGCCACTTGTTTAGTCTCAGATACAAAGCTTTGGCCGCAAAACAAGCAGCTCTGCATCTTACTGTAACGTGTATGCATGCTTGTCGGCAGAAATATGCCATGCAGCTCTCTGTATAGTAGCATTTGATTAAGATTTCCTTCACTGGCCTGTGCTACCGCAGGTAAGCCGGAATCTCGGTTTGTTCAACCGGGCTGATAGCATTAGATTAATATTATTTTTTTGTCATCAGGCTTACAAAAATTCATCAAATTTAGGAGATCTTACATCCAAATTGTATACTACAGTACATACGACAAGTGCTAGCAGTGCTGCATTTTAATTTAGAGACCATTAGTATGTTATATTCTAACTTCTCGTATAGTAACATAAGACACATGATTTAACTTCTTGTACATCACTACATCAACATGGAATCGATGGTCCCAATATATTGGCCGCTTGAGGCTGTGTTTAGATGGTGGTGTAAAATTTTTGGAAGCACAATAACTCTTTCATTTTTATTTGGCAATTAGTGTTCAATCATAGGCTAATTAGGTTTAAAAAATTCGTCTCGTAATTTACAACCAAACTGTATAATCAGTTATTTTTTTACCTATATTTAATGCTCCATGCATGCGTCCAAAGATTCGATGTGACGAGAAATCTTGTAAAATTTTTGGAACTTTGAAAGTCCTATGTTTGGTGTTGGTAATTAGTGACAATGCCTAAGTACTAATCCTATGCCTAAGTTGTATATAGCATATGAGGATTAGTACATTCCAAGGTTGGTGGCAAGATGGACATGGTGATCATGATGGCCACACTTGGATTTGGACGCAACCCTACGCGATCAAGGCAAAGGTATATGCTTAAGGGTTGTGTTTTAGTAACCAAGACACCTAGTGGGTGTGGTTACATTATAGGATAGATAGCCGTACTATAAAGAGGGGAATGACGCGGCTATTGAACTCCTAAGTGCCTCTAGGTGTGCATTTCATATCATATGCATTTGGATAGAACTAATAACGCCTCAAAAAAATGATTGTGAAAATGCTAACACACATGCACATGGTGATGATCACTTGGTGATGTTAGCACGTTTGCGAAGGCGGTGGAGTTTGAGTGGTAGAGAGGGTTTGGGGTCCTCTCTCCCTCCCGCCGAGCTTGCGAGGCGGGATTCAGGCGTTTTCGAGAAGTTGAAACGCCTATTTTCTACTACGCCGGAAGTCGGAAATCAAACGGAAGCGAACGAAGGTCACAGTGGTGACCGGACGCTGGACCGGACGCGGTCACTGTTTGACCGGACGCGTCCGGTCAGCGTTCAGCGTCTGCGCGTTTTTCAGTTGGTTGATCGGACGCGCAGCGCGTCCGGTCACAGTCGACCGGACGCGTCCGGTCGATCAGGGAGCTTACTGGACTCCAACCGGACGCGGGCAGTGTCGCGTCCGGTCGGTTCACCAGCGCGTCCGGTCACTGTTTCGTTGTGCGCTGCTCTGGCTTGACCAGCGCGTCCGGTCAGTCACGGGACCGGCGCGTCCGGTCGTGACCAGCGCGTCCGGTCGTTGCGACCAGCGCGTCCGGTCGGCGTTTCGAAAAAGAGCCGTTGCGTGACCGGCGCGTCCGGTCAGTTGGACCAGCGCGTCCGGTCAGCGCGACTGCTGCTGCATCAAGTTCCTAACGGCTATATTCGAAGGGGTACGTCTATAAATACTCGTTGGCCGGCTCAAGGCTCTTACTCTTGGACATTTGACATACTTGTGAGCACTTTGAGCTAAGCAACTCCCCTCCCACTCATCTCTCTTGTTTCTTTGCATATTCGAAGTGAGATTGAGTGATACAAGTGCATTTGCATTGTGAGATTGCATCTAGTTGGCACTTGGTGGTTGATTTGCTGCGGGATTCTTGTTTCTCTTGGTGGTTGCCGCCACCTAGACGGCTTGGAGCAGCTTGGAGGCGTTGGCAAGAGTTGGTGATTGTTCTTGGCCACCTCCGGTGATTGTGAGGGGTTTGTGCCTACCTCGGCGAAGCGCCAAAGGCAACATTAGTAAATTGCTCGTGTCATTGCAATCTTTTGCCATTTGGTAGGTTCTTGTGGTGCCTTTTGAGAGGCTCGGTGTGAGACCGATTAGCCACCGAACCATGTGGTGAAGAGGGACACAACGGGGACTAGCGTGCCGGCAAGCACGTGAACCTCGGGATAAATCTTTGTGTCATCATTCTTATTGTGATTGATCGATCCCGGTGATTGTGTATTGTGGAATTCATCTCTTGATCTTATTGTTTGGTTGGCTCAATACTTCGCCCCTCGGTGATACCCTTCTAACTCTCTCTTGTATTATTTTCTTAGTCACTTTGCAAGAGTAGCTCTTTTGTGTAGCTTGCTAGTTGTAGTTTCCTTCTCAGTTTAACTTGTGCGGTTGAGTGCAAATATACTAGAATTGTGACTTGGATAGGTGGCTTGCAAACACCCCGTAGGCTAAGCAAAACTCGCATCTCGCTATTTGTTGTATTGATAAACTTGTTTAGCTTGTCTTTGTAGAAAGTTTTAAAAGGCTATTCACCCCCCTCTAGCCATCGAGACCTTTCAAGTGGTATCGGAGCCGTGGTCACCGTTTGTAAGGCTTAACAACCTTGGTGTAAGATGGCTCAAGTTGTGTTCAACCATGTCGGGGGCAAGCCTCCATTCTTTGATGGTGTCTCATCTTTTGATCATTGGAAAAGAAAGATGAAGCAATATCTTGGCTCTATCAATGAGAAGGTTTGGGAGGTGACACATCATGATTATGCTATCATTGATCCCGACAACCTCACCAACAATGACTGCATCAACAACCAATGCAACACTATGGCTCTCAACACTCTCTACAATGGGATTGATGCAAAGGTCTTTGAGCAAATCAAGGATCTTGAGATGGCAAGTGAAGTGTGGACAAGATTAGAGGAAACATATGAGGGCACTTCAACGGTAAAAAGTGCCAAGCTCTATATGCTCAAGGATAAGTTTGCAAGCTTCAAGATGAAGGATGATGAGTCCATACCGGAGATGTTCTATAGGCTACAAGTTATTGTCAATGATCTCAAGAGCCTAGGAGAAGATGTCAAGGACAAGGACTTCTCACATAAGTTCTTGATGAACCTACCTAAGAAGTTTGCTATCTTGAGGAAGATGATCCAAAGAGAGGGTTTGGACAAGGTGACTCCAAACTAAGTGCTTGGAGATGTCATGACCGATGCTCAATATGATGATGATGAAGATGAAGATGAGAAGAAGGAGATCAAGGTCAAGCAAGAGAAGCCCATTGCATTCAAGGCTTCATCCTCTAAGGGCAAGAGCAAGGTGGAGAGCGATGATGATGATCCATTCGATGATGAGACCATGGCCCTCCTAGTGCACAAGATGGGGAGGTTCATGAAGAAGAAAGGATATGGGGCAAGAAAGAGAAGGGACTTCATGAAGGCAAAGGAGATGCTTTGCTACAATTGCAATAGCCCCGATCATGTAGTGGCAAAGTGCCCCTATGAAGACAAAAGATATCATGATGGGGAGTTGAAGTTGAAGAAGAACAAGAAGGACAAGAAGGAGAAGAAAGAGAAGAGGAGCTTCACTATCAACAAGAAGAAGAAGGGTGGTGGCTATGTGGTCACTTGGGATAGTGACAAATCCGATAGTGATGATGATGAAAGCTCTAGTGATGATGAGAGGACCACTCGGCGAGCCATTGCAAGCATCGCCCTCTCCAACAAGCCATCCATCTTCGACACTACATCGACATGCCTTATGGCCAAGCCTACCAAGGTAAAATATGATGATAGTGATGATGATTCTTGTGCTAGTGATGGTTGTAGGAGTGATGATGAGGAGGATGAGGACTACTCCAAGGATGATCTATTGGGCATAATAGATCAAATGAGCAAGGGCTACAAGAGGACAACCAAGAAGTGCAAAATCTTGGAGCAAGAGCTCATTGCCAAGAGCAATGAAAATGATGCCTTGATGGACGAGCTTGTTGCTCTCAAAAAGAGTAAGGAGTGCAAAGGAATTGAACAAGAGCTTAAAGCTCTTAGGAAATCCTTTGATGAGCTAGAGGCCTCTCGTGAGTGTCTAAAGGAAGACCACAAGGACCTTGAAGTTGCTCACACTAGGCTTAAGGAAGCCCACTCCTCTCTACTTGAGCTCATCAAGGAGAAGGACCTCAAGTTGGAGAAGCTCATGAAGGAAGCTAAGGAGGAGCAAGTGATTGTCACTTGTGATATTGGACTAACATGTGATATTATTGATGATTCTTTATTTGTTGGTCCTACTAATGCTTCATGTAGCTCATCATCATCCACCACAACCAACTCTACCTCTACTACTAGTGATTCATCACTTCTGGTTGAGAATGAGACTCTCAAGAGGGAGGTGGATGATCTCACCCGCGCATTAGGCAATGCCTATGGTGGGGATGCCCGCTTGCTAAAATGCTTGGGTAGCCAAAGGTTCTCTCTTAACAAAGAGGGTTTGGGCTATACTCCCAAGAAGGGCAAGGCGGCCTTTGCTACTTCAAAGTCTCGCTTTATGAAGAGCAATGGTCGTTATTGCAATAGATGCAAGCAAGTTGGGCATCTAGAGATTAATTGTAATAAAATGAACAAGAACAACAACAAGTTTCATGCTAAAATGGATTACATTCCTTTTGATTCTTGTTATGTGCTTACCAAGGGTGAGAAAGGTGTGCATGCTAGGTTTGTTGGTACACCAATTGTGGGTCCAAAGAAGAAGGCCATTTGGGTACCAAAGAGCTTAGTTACTAACCTCCAAGGACCCAAACAAGTATGGGTACCTAAGAAACATTAATTCATTTTGTAGGTAAATTACAAGGCCGGAGGAAGGCATTGGGTGCTTGATAGTGGGTGCTCTCAACATATGACCGGTGATTCAAGAATGTTCAACTCTCTCAAATCAAATGATAGTGGCATTGATAGTATCACATTTGGTGACAATAGCAAGGGTGATGTGAAGGCTCTTGGAAGGATTGCAATCTCAAATGATCATAGCATTTCCAATGTGCTCCTAGTTGAAAAGTTGAACTTCAATCTTCTCTCGGTTGCTCAATTGTGTGATCTCGGTTTCAAGTGCATATTTGGTGTTGATGATGTGGAGATAGTTAGTGTTGATGGCTCCAACTTGATCTTCAAGGGCTTTAGATATGAGAATCTATACTTGGTTGATTTCAATGCTAGTGACACTCAACTTTCAACATGCTTGCTCACCAAATCAAGTATGGGTTGGTTATGGCATAGAAGACTTGGTCATGTTGGCATGAAGCAATTGAACAAGTTAGCGAAGCATGACTTAGTTAGAGGCTTGAAGGATGTCACATTTGAGAAGGATAAGCTATGTAGTGCATGTCAAGCCAGAAAGCAAGTGGGCAACACTCATCCATTGAAAAGCATCATGAGTACTTCCAAGGCATTTGAGTTGTTACACATGGATTTATTTGGGCCAACTACATATACAAGCATTGGTGGCAACAAGTATGGCTTTGTGATTGTGGATGATTTCACTAGATACACATGGGTATTCTTTCTTGGGGACAAGAGTGATGTATTTGACATATTCAACAAGTTCATCAAGAGAGTGCAAAATGAATTTGAGACCACAATCAAGAAAGTGAGAAGTGACAATGGAAGTGAGTTTAGAAATACAAGAATTGATGAGCTATGTGATGAGCTTGGAATCAAACATCAATTCTCGGCCAAGTATACACCTCAATCTAATGGCCTAATTGAGAGAAAGAATAGAACTTTGATTGATATGGCAAGATCAATGTTAAATGAGTATAATGTGAGTCATTCATTTTGGGCCGAAGCAATCAACACGGCTTGCTTCTATAGCAACCGCCTCTATTGCCACAAGTTTCTAGAGAAGACACCATATGAGATCTTAAATGGAAGAAAGCCCAACATTGCATACTTTCGGGTATTTGGTTGCAAATGCTACATCTTGAAGAAGGGCTCTAGATTGAGCAAGTTTGAGAAGAAATGTGATGAAGGATTCTTACTTGGTTACTCCACTACTAGCAAAGCTTATAGAGTTTGGAATGTGGCTAGTGGCTTACTTGAGGAAGTTCATGATGTTGAGTTTGATGAAACAAATGGCTCTCAAGATGAGGAAAATAACTTGGATGATGTGAGAGGAACTCAATTGACCAATGCTATGAAAGAAATGGATATTGGTGATATTAGGCCGAAGCAAGTGATTGATGTGGATGACAACAAAGATCAAGTGCTCCAAAGTCCAATTACACAAGCTAGTGGTTCTCTAATGCAAAATCAAGCTAGTACATCATCTCAAGTGCAACAAGATCAACAAGTGGCTAGTTCATCATCTCCGACTCATGATCAACATCAACATCTAAGCAATCAAGTCCAAGTGCTTCAACCAACTAACATTGCAAGAGATCATCCATTGGATTCCATCATTGGTGACATACAAAGGGGAGTTCAAACTAGATCAAGATTGGCATCGTTTTGTGCTCACTCTTCTTTTGTGTCAATGGAAGAACCCAAGGACATTGATAAAGCATTGAGAGATCTGGATTGGGTAAATGCAATGCATGAAGAGCTCAACAACTTCAAGAGAAATGAAGTATGGGAACTAGTTGAGAGGCCTAAGGATCATAATGTCATTGGAACAAGATGGGTCTTTCGCAACAAGCAAGATCAAGATGGAATAGTAGTAAGGAACAAAGTAAGACTAGTGGCTCAAAGTTACACACAAATAGAGGGTCTTGACTTTGGTGAAACTTATGCCCCGGTTGCAAGATTAGAAGCAATTAGGATCTTACTTGCCTATGCTTGTGCTCATAATATCAAGCTATATCAAATGGATGTAAAGAGTGCATTTCTTAATGGGTACATTCAAGAAGAGGTGTATGTGGAGCAACCTCCCGGTTTTGAAGATGACAAGAAACCCAACCTTGTATATAAGTTAAGGAAAGCTTTGTATGGATTGAAGCAAGCACCTAGAGCATGGTATGAAAGATTGAGGGACTTATTGCTATCCAAAGGATTTGTCATGGGCAAAGTGGATACTACTCTCTTTACCAAGAAGATTGGGAAAGACTTGTTTGTATTGCAAATATATGTTGATGATATCATCTTTGGTTCAACCAATCAAGATTATTGTGATGAGTTTGGGAAAATGATGGCAAAGGAATTTGAAATGTCAATGATCGGTGAACTTAGTTTCTTTCTTGGACTTCAAATCAAACAAATGAAGGAAGGAACATTTGTGAGCCAAACCAAGTACATCAAAGATATGCTCAAGAAATTTGGCATGGAAGATGCAAAGGGCATTACAACTCCAATGGGCACTAGTGGAAGTTTGGATAGTGACAAGAGTGGCAACATGGTGGATCAAAAGCTTTATAGATCAATGATTGGTAGCCTACTCTATGTGACGGCATCAAGACCCGATGTGATGTTTAGTGTATGCATGTGTGCAAGATTTCAAGCCTCACCAAGAGAAAGTCATTTGAAGGCAATAAAGAGAATATTGAGGTATTTGAAGCATACACAAGATGTTGGATTATGGTATCCCAAAGGTGCAAGCTTTGAGCTAGTTGGATATTCGGATTCCGACTATGCCGGTGACAAAGTGGAGAGAAAGAGCACTTCCGGGACTTGTCAATTGTTGGGAAGATCACTTGTCTCATGGTCATCCAAGAAGCAAAATAGTATTGCACTATCTACCGTCGAAGCCGAATACATCGCCGCAGGTAGTTGTTGTGCACAAATCTTGTGGATGAAGGCAACATTGAAGGATTTTGGAATCAATTTCAAGAATGTGCCATTGCTATGTGATAATGAAAGTGCAGTGAAGCTAACCAACAATCTGGTTCAACATCAAAGAACAAAGCATATTGATGTTCGTCATCATTTTATTAGAGATCATCAACAAAAGGGTGACATTGCTATTGAGAGTGTGGGCACCGAAGATCAATTAGCTGATCTATTCACCAAGCCACTTGATGAGAAGAGATTTCACAAGCTAAAGAATGAGTTGAACATACTTGACTTCTCCAACATGAGCTGATGCACCTCCATGATATGACATGCCTCTCCTTCGAGCCCCAAGGTACAATTGGTTGACATGTCATACATTCTATGCTAAGGACTTGCTTCGTGCATCTAGTCATAATTTACTTGTTCTAGGCTCATTCATGAAAATCAAATGAATTTGAAATTTATATGGTGCCACTATTGTTTCCATGACTTGTATGATCTAGTGGTAGCATATAATTTGTTTAAGTAGCTTGTGATCCTAAGTGTTTAATCTAGATCACTTGTCTAAATAATTGCTTCAACATGGTGCATGATAACCCTTCTAGTGAGGTGTGAAGAAGCTTGCCCTTGGATCAAACCGAAGCATTTTATTTATGCAAGCAATCTAGGTTGAATCACAAACTTGATCCTCACCCCATAATTCAACATGATAATCTCTCTAAAATTGGTCCCTTGTGGTCATTGGTGCCAAAGGGGGAGAAAAATGTTGTTCACAAAGATAGAACTCAAAGGGGGAGAAGCACAAAGGGGGAGAAAAATGTTGTTCACAAAGATAGATTCTAAAAGAGGAGAAATTGATAAAAGAAGGGGATCAACTAAAATTTTGAGCACACAAGTAGGGGGAGCAAGCTCTTAAACATAAATGTTGCATTTCCTTGTGCACTTCATATGTATGATGCATAGTTATGCATTTCTTTTTCTCCGATATTTTGCTTGTGTGGTGTTTTGCTAGTATACAATTGAATGGTGTATTGAAGTACTAGTATGAATAGGAAGTAGTTAGATTTTTCTTGCTTCATGTTTTTCAGAGTGGTACTAGAGCCTTGCTTATAATGTTGATCTCACGAGGTTTCTAGTTATGTTTGTGCTTTTCCAAGTGGTATCTAACTACACAAGGTGCTAAGATGGTGTTTATCGCTACTCCGATGGTGTCACGCTTCAAAGGTCTATAATCTAAAACACTTAGCACCTATTGGTAGTCAATGCTCCTAATCTTTCCTATCTAACATGTATGCTTCCAAAATCCAAACTTATAGCATACATGTAGGGGGAGCCATTGCTATCAATTTGAATTCATGATCACATGTCCATACTTCTTACACATGGTAACACATTTGGACAATGTGACATGGGTTCAACAAAAATTTTATCATAATATCTTTGTGAAAGGGTTGTCACCAATTACCAACAAGGGGGAGATTGAAAGTCCTATGTTTGGTGTTGGTAATTAGTGACAATGCCTAAGTACTAATCCTATGCCTAAGTTGTATGTAGCATATGAGGATTAGTACATTCCAAGGTTGGTGGCAAGATGGACATGGTGATCATGATGGCCACACTTGGATTTGGACGCAACCCTACGCGATCAAGGCAAAGGTATATGCTTAAGGGTTGTGTTTTAGTAACCAAGACACCTAGTGGGTGTGGTTACATTATAGGATAGATAGCCGTACTATAAAGAGGGGAATGACGCGGCTATTGAACTCCTAAGTGCCTCTAGGTGTGCATTTCATATCATATGCATTTGGATAGAACTAATAACGCCTCAAAAAAATGATTGTGAAAATGCTAACACACATGCACATGGTGATGATCACTTGGTGATGTTAGCACGTTTGCGAAGGCGGTGGAGTTTGAGTGGTAGAGAGGGTTTGGGGTCCTCTCTCCCTCCCGCCGAGCTTGCGAGGCGGGATTCAGGCGTTTTCGAGAAGTTGAAACGCCTATTTTCTACTACGCCGGAAGTCGGAAATCAAACGGAAGCGAACGGAGGTCACAGTGGTGACCGGACGCTGGACCGGACGCGGTCACTGTTTGACCGGACGCGTCCGGTCAGCGTTCAGCGTCTGCGCGTTTTTTAGTTGGTTGATCGGACGCGCAGCGCGTCCAGTCACAGTCGACCGGACGCGTCCGGTCAATCAGGGAGCTTACTGGACTCCAACCGGACGCGGGCACTATTGCGTCCGGTCGGTTCACCAGCGCGTCCGGTCACTGTTTCGTTGTGCGCTGCTCTGGCTTGACCAGCGCGTCCGGTCAGTCACGGGACCGGCGCGTCCGGTCGTGACCAGCGCGTCCGGTCGTTGCGACCAGCGCGTCCGGTCGGCGTTTCGAAAAATAGCCGTTGCGTGACCGGCGCGTCCGGTCAGTTGGACCAGCGCATCCGGTCAGCGCGACTGCTGCTGAATCAAGTTCCTAACGGCTATATTCGAAGGGGTACGTCTATAAATACTCGTTGGCCGGCTCAAGGCTCTTACTCTTGGACATTTGACATACTTGTGAGCACTTTGAGCTAAGCAACTCCCCTCCCACTCATCTCTCTTGTTTCTTTGCATATTCGAAGTGAGATTGAGTGATACAAGTGCATTTGCATTGTGAGATTGCATCTAGTTGGCACTTGGTGGTTGATTTGCTGCGGGATTCTTGTTTCTCTTGGTGGTTGCCGCCACCTAGACGGCTTGGAGCAGCTTGGAGGCGTTGGCAAGAGTTGGTGATTGTTCTTGGCCACCTCTGGTGATTGTGAGGGGTTTGTGCCTACCTCGGCGAAGCGCCAAAGGCAACATTAGTAAATTGCTCGTGTCATTGCAACCTTTTGCCATTTGGTAGGTTCTTGTGGCGCCTTTTGAGAGGCTCGGTGTGAGACCGATTAGCCATCGAACCACATGGTGAAGAGGGACACAACGGGGACTAGCGTGCCGGCAAGCACGTGAACCTCGGGATAAATCTTTGTGTCATCATTCTTATTGTGATTGATCGATCCCGGTGGTTGTGTATTGTGGAATTCATCTCTTGATCTTATTGTTTGGTTGGCTCAATACTTCGCCCCTCGGTGATACCCTTCTAACTCTCTCTTGTATTATTTTCTTAGTCACTTTGCAAGAGTAGCTCTTTTGTGTAGCTTGCTAGTTGTAGTTTCCTTCTCGGTTTAACTTGTGCGGTTGAGTGCAAATATACTAGAATTGTGACTTGGATAGGTGGCTTGCAAACACCCCGTAGGCTAAGCAAAACTCGCATCTCGCTATTTGTTGTATTGATAAACTTGTTTAGCTTGTCTTTGTAGAAAGTTTTAAAAGGCTATTCACCCCCCCTCTAGCCATCGAGACCTTTCAAACTTTGAAGCATCTAAACAGGGCCTCAGTACGTTGTATTCTAACCTTCTTAATAACCTCGCCCATAGTCTGATAGCCATTCTCTATCAACTCAATAATTTTCACACCTAAAGTCAGGCCGACTGAGAAAAGAGTTCCATCCGTGTGTATGCCTCAAAGTCACACAGTACTAACTTAACCTACCATTTCGTTTTCTTTTCCTTGATGAACGACTGGTGAGCAAGTGTCTCTTATTTGTGCTGCTGCTTTGCATGGCCACCTCCACTATAAATACCCACACACTCTTCACTTCCAACTCATCCCATCCTCAGGTTCACAAAAGCATGGTGCCCACAATGGCCAGAACCAAGTCCGTAGCCCTTTGCTTCCTCGTCCTCCTTAGCATTGGACTGACCAGCAATGCTGCAAGGGTAGCAAGATATTTTAGCGCTGGGGGTGGAGGTGGTGGAGGGGGAGGTGGCGGTGGTGGACAGGCTGGTGGGTCGGGATATGGTTCCGGCTCTGGTTCTGGGTACGGTCAAGCTAGTGGATATGGATCTGATGGGGGCATATGCTCAGGGAGGCGGTCAGGGTGGAGGTAGTGGTGGAGGACAATATGGGGGTTCTGGGTCTGGATCTGGCTCGGGATCTAGGTACGGTCAAGCCAGTGGGTATGGATCTAATGGTGGCACATATGCTCAGGGAGGTGGCCAGGGTGCAGGTGGCGGTGGAGGACAATATGGGGGTTCTGGTTCTGGTTCCGCTCAGGTTCTGGGTATGGTCAAGCTGGCGGGTATGGGCCTTATTATGGAGGAGGGTATGCTCAGGGAGGTGGTCAGGGTGGAGGTGGTGGCAGCGGACAAAATGGTGGGTCTAGACAAGGTTCTGGCTTTGGCTCTGGATATGGTCAGGCTGGTGGATATGGGCCTTATGGTGGCGGATATGCTCAGGCAGGTGCCCAAGGTGGTGGCGGTGGCAGTGGACAAAGTGGTCCAAGTGGTAGTGGATATGGAAGCGGCTCTGGTAGTGGGTCTGGAAGCACCGGCAGTGGTTACCCATAGGCATTCTACAAGGAATTGCGTGTCTGATAAACACAATTACTAATAATATTGAGTATTTAGGTAATGGAAAATAAAAGGGCTTGTCATGCCTGATGTATTAAAATTAGTGGTGCTGCATACTATCAATAATGTAAGTGTACTTGGCTTCTTGTGCATATCAAATGAATCTTACATTGAGTATGTAGTCTATGTTTGCAGATGTTGCTGATATGATGCATGGTGAGCCATGCAAACGTGTATTCATCATGTGCGTGGTATGTGCTAAATTATACAGGAAGGAACAAAGTTTGCTGGCAGCAAAGTTTCTTCATGCTTGACTCTTTCCTTGAATTGCTAGAGCTTCGACACTCTTTTGCAAAACATGGACATTGTAAATTGAGTTATCTATAGTCTCTACTTTAGATGTTACTCAAAAGCTACCACCTTTGGATCCACATAACAATATTTGGTCCTTAAGTCTTTCTCCAAAGCAACCACCACGAGCGGCCCAAACCTAGATTTAGCTTGGCCCGATTTTGCCTATGTCATGCGGCCTCGCTAGTGGAGCAAGAGAAGAATAGGAGCTGCCTCGTAGTAGTATATTACTCCGGTATGTAGTTTTGTTTGTGTCTTGTATGAGCCAAAGTGGCTTGTCACTCCCTCCCACCTGGTTGTTGTCAACACTAGCAGTCATTGGGATGATGAGGTAATAAGTAATAAAATAAAAGTATCTTCCCTCCCATCTTTCCTCCTATACTCCATGGCTTAAACTAGAGCATCGACGTTTCCTTCTCATTGCTCTTTGGTGCCACCACCCCTTGCCTGGCTTATAGTGTGGTGTGAGCTCATGGTGGAGTATTCATTTCTACCCCTAGGTAAGGACAAGCACCTCACTCCACCAGTCTATCTAGATGTGTTCTCCGTATGTGGGGAAGCACATAGATTAATTCACCTTAGCCAAGATGTTCCCTGCTCAATACACTTAACTTAAAAAAAATAACAATGATAGTCCATATGGGATGCACCTCCCACAAGCAAAATTTTCAGGAACCAAAAACCATGGGAAACATACAATTCAACACAACATATAAGGCATATCTAAATATACAACAAGAACATTTGTTCAAAAATATCTAGAAATAAGAACAAACTACTCTATAGTTTAGTTTTCCACTACATAGTTGTGCTGTAACATTAGTTAATGAGGGCGGCATTCATGCCTGCCCATTCATCCACTCTTACATATTTGGCCATACTCCATGCTTGCAGCTCATGATCAAGTGAAAGTGGCCAAACACAATCCTTAATGAACTTGCAAAACAACTTATCAATATTACCAAGAGTATGGGTATGCACAAGAGTTATTCACAATACTACATAATTTAGTTGTAGCAGATTTACAACAACATGAAATACGTAATGATTTTATGTAGCAATAATTCATGGTAAGTTATATATTATAAGCAAAATACATTCAAGCTCTATTCTCTAGGTCAAGCGTCATGCATAAATATAGTAAAGTGATTACATGGTATGAGCTCAATCTTCCATGAGACAAAAAATATAGATCTCTACAATAACTGATTATAACCGAGAGCGTGACAATTTGAATTTATTGAACCCTGTATGTTGTAAAAAATTTCCCACACGACATACAAGACCAAACCACCATACCCCTCAGCCATAGGTAAGGGTTGATTCATGCTTTCAATCATTTGTGAGATGGGCTAGGATGCCTAATGAATGATCAGAGTGGATATAGTATTAGTCATCTAGCTACACCTCATCAAACCCACCACATTGCTCGGTCAGAATTTGTTACTTGCTTACCATTCTCGTAAAAGACAAGTGTTAACTGTTGGTACTCTGTCACTATGTAATTCTCATACTACAAGCACACAGTGGAGTTGTAGATTTCCCAAGGAGTATTCTAAAGTTTATATTGAATCAATAAAACTAGGATTAAGATTCTAGATTAACTCATGCATCAAAGCAAATAGAGTCTAAAGATATATAACTATCCTACTCTAAATAGTGTGAAAACATATACATATAGGAACAATACAAGAAGGGATAAACATGTGTTATTAGAGCTTAATTAGATAAAACTTGAGGGATATAATAAGAACATGTAACTAGATAGCTAATTAGATAGGTCTAATTAGATGAACACATCACATAAATTATAGCTGCAAACACAAGATAAATGAATCAACATTTAGATCTATGTAGTCAACAAGCAAAGGGATCAATCATAGTATTGAAAAGCATATTTAAACCAAAACCCTATATTCTTCCTACTGAATATTGTTCCCCTACTTAGCATCAGATACTATCTTGATCTTTTCATTCTGCACAAACATTTTTCTAAGGGCATATGATAAACACATGTCATATAATATGGTAGATAACCTACGAACTTCTGATCACCACGATCATAAGAACATGCTAACCAATCTAACTTAAGCATGGGATCTAAGATTAGACATTGTAGCACCCAGTTTTAGGGACAAAACCAGATACACACCATATGTGAGCTTAGGAAGTCAAATCACACATATGGCCACAAATAAGGAGTAATATCAAAAGACAATACTTATAATATTATGTATTAATACAAATAATATAACCTTAGATAGCAGACAACGGAAAAACACTCCGATTATCAGGTGAAAGCTCCAACTCCACAGGGACAACTAACTGGTTGATCATAAGCCTAACTAGTGTGATTGAAATAGCAAGAGTGAGCACATGTCATACTCAACAAATGTAGCTGTCACGGAACCGCCCAAATTATAAGAATAAAAGTACAAAAACAATCGCCGGAGCAATTAAATTCCCGTACTTAAGCTCTTATAACTCCGGTAGTCCAATAAAATCACGAGGGATTTCAAACCAACCAACATACAAGCCAAGATCGTAGTGGTCCAACATAACAGGTCATATGTTACATCCGTTTTATAAGTAATTCAACATATATCGGAGTTCAGTAGAGTATTACAACTCAAGTTCAAAAGTAGCGGAAGCAAAGTAGTTTGAAAACTAATATCACCTTAATTCAAATACATGCCAGTACCAAGGTCAATTTCCCATAAAAGCATGAGAGACAAGATAGCTCAGACGGATCATGCCCATGATCACACTCCGCCACTACAGCAGGAGTCTTCCAATTCTTGCAGTAGCTATGATACATCACAACCTGCAACAAGTGGGAATAAACCCTGAGTACGAGAAGGTACTCAGCTAGACTTACCCGTCATAAACCAGAAATAATGACACCAAGGAGTATGCAAGGCTTTCTTTCAGTGGGCTAGCTTGACTCATTTGCGAAAAGCATAAGTTATCATGAATGAACTAATTTAAGTCCTTTTGCATCATATTTATTATAACCTATTCAATCTAGGTAAGCACCTATGCTAAAGCAATCACTTGATTAACCATTAACATCAAAGGTTACCATCTCAGGTTTAGCATTTCCTACATTATCCACAACCATCCGTGTTCCATCATCATTACTACGATGCCGTAACTCGAGTCAAGTGTTCACTATCCAGTGAACGATGGCGATTCGAATCGATTATTAACCAGCTGGTAATTTATTCCTCACACAAACCTCACTCACCCGCTAAAGTGAGGTATTGGTCACTGAGTCAACTATTCAGGTAAAGTCGCAAGTTTGCCAGGAACCACATGTACCTGGGGGCCGCCCGACTGCTCTTTGGCCTTATCATCATGCCCCCGTTTCCTGCCACTACTGCTCCGGAACAGTGCGTTGCGGGCAATCCACTCGGCCCGAATAATCTCCCAGCTTCGCGGTCGAAAGGTACCTTATTCGGCCAGCTAAATGTGAGGCATGCGTTCAACATGACTCGAGGCCCAACAACGGTCGGTCCTTAATCGACACAGGCGGAAACTACAAGCACCCCAGAACCCTGTCTGGTTGCCTCATACTTATTCCGCCCGGTCTCCAATTATCCATCAACACTTGGCTATTTCCAGGATATCATCCATTCCATAGCTAAAGTATTCCAGTAACCACCTATAGTTGTCGGTGACAGGAAATCACCGATCGCTACCGGTCTAAGTAGGGCTAAGCAATATTTTCGATCCTGAACCAAAATAGGATTCTAGGCATATTTACGGGACAAGGAAAGGATATATATGCAACAAGTGTTTTCAATCAACTCCTATAACTTAATGCAACAATACATATATAACATATATATACTCAATTGCTTTTGTAAAGTAGGAGAATTAGAATGCTCCGGGGCTTGCCTGAGATCGAACATTGGGTTAGTGATTGACAGATGACACTCGCTTGGCGAGCATCTCCCATCCTGACACTTCTTCAGGTTTGGCTTCAACATTTCATCCTTCACGTGGTGCATCTAGCGTACCTAGATGAGATGCAAGATGCATGCGTATGAATATGATGAATGGTAACACAAGATGCATCACATAATCATTCATGTAAACACACGATTAAGACATAGACACCAAAAGCTAATTAACTAACATCACACAACCAATTAAAAAGGGCAAGCACATTAAGCATAACACAAGTTTAACAAGATCATAAGTATCTTAACTTGACCATCATCAAGGGTATAAGCCACACTTAGCAACACATGGAGTAAACAACCATAACTCGCATCTGACAATTTCTAGACTGCAACAACAGCTACATGTTTGGATCATAACTGGAGTTATACAAATCCAATAGCCACGCAACAAGACATTCTGGAAAGCTCATGAAATTTTCTATAATTCATCTTTAATCATCTTAGCATGATTCTTAAGTTAACCAAGTCAAACATGCATAATTACAGAATCTGGTCCAGAGATTCCAGAGAACAACTAATTCTGGACCCCAACTTGAAACAGTCATTACTCACAAACTATAAGGCCAAATGCCACCAAAATTTAACACAAGCTAGATTAATGATTTATCTACAACTTTGTTATAAGCATGTTTCTCAGCAAACATCATTTTCATGGTGCAATTACCAAAGTCCCAGAAACTGTCCAGGAAAGCATCAATTGCAAGAATAAATATTAACTTACATTCCAAACATACATTTAGCCACAACCAATGTAACCATCGTAAAGTGCATGTTAAATGATCACCAAAAAGCATAGTGCTCATTATTAAATAATTTCTTTTAATGCATTTCTTAATTTATTTAAATAGCAAGGTGAAATAATAAACATATATCAAAAGTCCATAATAAAATCTATACAAATTACAGTAGCTCTTACATACACCCAATAGTCTACTGTACAAATTTCAAGCCATTTGGACATGTATATCAACCTCTATGAAAAAGACAAATTATTATTGCAAGAATTCATGTGAGAGCAAGATACACTAATAACTCACTCAAATGGCAACCAAAATTCATGAAATTTTTACCACACATCAATCATCATATGAGTAGCATGCCACAAAAATTTCACTTCATTTGGAGCCCTAGATCTACAGTTATGAAAATGACAAGTACAACTATAATTAAAAACCTAGCTGCACAAATCCATTTTTACAGAGAAAACTTTAAACTAAAACATGTCATATTATAGATCTACTGCATAGAGAATTTCACAAGGATTCCAAAAAATCCTCATTTACTATTTTACAATTTTTCTACAATTTACTATGATTTTCCAAAGTTCTAGTCATTTTTCTGCAAAAGAAAATTATTAAACCGAAAGGGACAGATACTTTACAACGAGGCCCCTGGAAGAAACTTTAATTAAACCGAGCGAACAAGTCCTTCTCGTACTATTTAAAAGAGTCACAGGTTCTTCATTTAGGCCCCTTCCTTTAGTCAAATTCTTACGCGAGGTCCCTAGTCGCGATTTACAGGAGAGGAGGCGGCAGAGCTCTCGGATTTGGCCGGAGAAGGTCACGTCAGCGAAGGGGGAATGGCGGGGGAGCATCAGGAGGCCCGTGCGCACCTGTTGGGCTACCCAGCTTGGCGCGAGGCGGTCCGTGGCGGTGCGGCCACGGTAGCAGGCGGCGGCGACGGCAGAGGCACGGCGGCAGCGGCACTCCGGCGATGGTCGGAGCCAGGGAAGAGGCGCGGGAGGGGCGGCGCGGCGAGGGGAAGGTGATGGCGCGGTTGGCTTGGACGAAAGAAGGGTTGAGCAGCGGTGACGCGTCGGGCTGAGTTCGGCCATGGCGAGCGCGCACAGCAGAGGCGAGGACGAGTGTGAGAGGAGCGCTGGGAGCGGGGAAAGCGAGCGGAGGAGCTCGGTCAGCCGCTCTGGAGGAGGCAGGGAAGTAGGGACGCGCGGCATGGAGGTGGAGCGCTGCTGTCCTGCATGGTCGCCACGGAGGGCATATCGTCGAACACGTGGTGCGTGTAGAAGTGGACAGAGCGGGCGTCAGTTTGGGCTGGCTACATGCCGAATTAGCTACTGGGCCTAAAACAAAGTTCGAAGCCCAAGCGATGCACTACTTTTCTCATTAAGGAGCCAAGGTCATTAGAGCAACGGATTAGCGGTTAAACAGCTTCCAAAACAGCAATGTCAACACCCTAGCAGCGATCACGGAAACTCAAACTTGATGGTCAAAACTAAGTCAAACTGGTGTCATCCTTTTGCATACTCTTCTCCACATTATCTACTCCAACTTTTGTATTTGGCTCAACTTGAGTTGCTTAGCAAAAACACGAGAACGCGACGTGCCAACCGTCTTGTCGTTGCCGGTCCAACTTCATGAACATGATGAAACTAGCAGTTTTGTGAATTGATTTTGAAGGTCCAACCAAGCTCCAAATCTAGTGAGACTTGATCTATTCTTTCCTTCACAAGGTGTACTCCAACTCGTATGGAGGACTCCAATTGAGCTTCCATATGAATTTGGAAGATAAAATGTCACAAACATGGCAACTCACTGCTGTCAATCCAGGACTTAGAATTATTTCTAGGGCTGAAAAACAGCAGCTGATCCAAACTTCGAGCCTCTGTTTAACAAGCTTAGAAGCTGATCTAGCTCTTCGTCCAAAAACAAAGTTTCTTCTACACAACATGAACTACAACTTTTATTTAAGGTCCAACATCAAAACTGGTATAGAAACTATATTTCTACTTTGACCAAAGTAGGATCACGATAAAGCTTAAATTATCCTTTTTGATCAATTGGAGCATTTTCTGGGCATTTGCTCAACACGAACCTTTCACGACTTTTGTTGTAGAGTCCATCTAGAGTCTTTTGGGCAAGGTTGCAAGGTTTGATCGATGACCTATATTTCCATCCACTTAATAATGCAATTCTAGCACTTAGTAAGGTCATTCCAACAAGCATATAACTTATCATTTCATGTGACTTTTTGATTCCAAACGTCATGAAACTTTGCCAGTGACTAATATAGATAGGTACTAAGGTGAGACACGTGAAGATATTGCAATAACACCACCCAAGCATATATATTGAAAACTGCATATATGTAAAGCAAGGGTGCAACATCCAAGTTTAGATTGGGGCTCCTGCCTATAGGTTGACCTTGACATTATCATCTCCACTTAATCTATCATGTTTGAGCTCAAACCCACTGCTTAACTGGTGGCAAACACCTGGGGTGTTACAGTAACATGGGGTTCATGAGGCTCAAAAGGTTTGACACAGGTTTACTACGATAGCTTTTAGTGAGTCATCTTTTAGCAATTGAGTAGCAACAAGTTTAGCATAAACCCCAAATAGCCATATGATCAGGTAAACATGAATAATGAATAGCATAAACATAATGATCATTAATGATCATCTATTCCATAAGGGTCCAAGGCCACTCGTGACCGTGAGCACGGCTGCTATAACAGTTTTACACTCTGCAGAGGTTGTACACTTTCACTATGAGTCGTGTAGCCCATATGCCCGGGGTTTGCAGGACCTCAAAACACTACCAAGGTGAGTAGGCAGGGTACACTATGAAGCCTTTTGAAGGTTCGTCTAACAAGTTAGGGCCATTAGATTCACTCGGCAAACAAATGTAGAGCCCCCTTTCATATGGCCCAATGACGCGCAGCCTATACACATAAGGACAGAGGCCGCACTATACCCGATTCGTCAAGCCATTCTTACGCCAAAAAGGTTACCACTAACAAGCTAGAAAAGGTCCTTCTATATGACTAAAGCCAGAGCTATGTAGCTCTCACAGTTGTACTGTAAGTCCCGGATATTCTCTTACAGATGAGTCCTTATAGAGAGAAACTAGAGCACCATAAGATAGCCCAATGCTCTAGCCCCCTTTAAGTATGTTACTAAAAAGTCATCTTTTAATGTTTATTGTATATTTCATTAGTCAAGTTACAAGATCATTGTTATTCAAAAAGAGCACTAGCATTATACTACCCAATGCAATGCCCCACGGGTGTCAAGGTACAATATACAAAAGTTAGGATATCTTTAATGGCAACAAGGAAGACACATGCTATATGATTATTATGACATTAATGTGAATAAGTAACAAGGAAGATCTCATACTATACTTGCCTTAAACTATGATCCTTCTTCTAGTCCAAAGCTTCAGAAGACCTCCTTCTTAATCAACACGTAAAGCTCACCGACTGAACAAGATCATAAAGCACAACACAAGCATCCGAACAGACATGCATAGCATACAAATATAACTAAATTAGAACAGTACATCAATCAATAAAAATACTTGAAAACTAATCTACGCATTGCTACGAACACATAGACGCGAAAAGCACTCTAATCGGAGCTACGATGAAAAAGAAACGACCACCGTAAGATTCACTCTATGTGAGAAAAAAAACTATAGGCTTCATTGATTTTAATAATTATATAAAATATGTATAATATACTTTAGAGAAATACCTAAATTGAATTGTGTTAAATTATATTTTGAATTACAAAAACAAGATAAAACTAATCATATTCTATTTATAAAGGATCGAGACGAAAAACCTATGTTGCTTTTAATTGAAAAACTAATTGCATATAGATTAATATTTTATTTGAACATATAAATTAAAACTTGCTAAACAATAATACTATCGAGAGTTTTTATATTATAAAGGAAACAGCTACGAGCTTGATTTATTTTAATTAAGAAAAACTATGTGAATAGTATTAATTCAGATTAATCAAACATATTTAGTTTTTATAGCTAATCATGTTTTAGTCATAAATGTCATCATATAATTTAATCAAAATTAAACTTTAATATTTACAAAACAAAGGTGCATGTGAGAGCATATAAATAAGTTTTATATGACCTTGTTTATCCTAAACAAATTATAATTTTAAAACACGTTGATGTTAACAATTAATTATGTTAACATTTATATGTAAAATACATAAGCATAAAATCTATATTGATTTTAATTATAAAACTAGATGCAAGTATATTAATCAATTTAAAATTTAACTATATATAGAAAAATATGTGACATGAAAAACATTAACACTACTGTGTAGAGCACGTCAGCAAGAATCTAACATAACTTGAACAAACCAAATCGGAATTAAAACGAAGAAACGGTGGAGATATTACAAACCAGTGGTTGACTCGTAATTACTTGGTCTTCAACCTTGTGCATGACGTGAGTACCTCCATGCCATGCCGATCAGCAGGGTAGGGTCCTCGCCAGCGGGAGGGAGACAGACAGGGCTGATGACGGACCGGCAGACAGCAACAAGAGAAGAGGAGAAAAATATAAATTACTATACGAGGGATTTTCTAAACTAAGAGCTCCCCTTACAATGGTTTTGGTGTGATTTGCCTATGGAATTGGTATATATATATATATATATATATATATATATATATATATATATATATATATATATATATATATATATATATATATATACCATTTTACACCAAGCTGTTATACTGAACAAAATTCAGTACTGTTCAGTACTCGTGTTTCAGTATTGTTCAGTATTTTCGAGGTGCTGGGTGTAGTACCGACTGATACTGAACGTGCTTCAGTAGTACTCAGTATTTTTTCAGGTCAGTTTTGACTTGTGGTGTAGAATAGCGTTGTCGTGTGTATATATATATATATATATATATATATATATATATATATATATATATATATATATGAAGGAAAAACTCTTCACCTTCACATCAACTAGCAATATGGTACTAATGGATGTTGCACCATCCGTCTTCACTAATAGGCCTAAATCATTTAAGCCCATTAGTAAATAAAGTCATAGGCCTTCATGATTATTGCACATAGGCTTTGAGTGTTGGAAAAAAAAGAGATTTGATTATTTTTGGAATTAATTAATTTCACGGATAAAATAATTCTAGAAAAGTCCAGAATTATTATTTAAGCCACGAAAAATACTCCGAAAGCTCCGAAAATTTGGAAAAAATTCTCAAAGACATTATGGAATATGAGGAATCCAAATAAAGTATTTGGAGCTCATTATAAGGTAATTTCCGAGCATCTGAAAATTAGATTATGCTCACAGACAAGTGGAAACAAGCTAAAAAAAAGTCAGAAAAATTTCCGAGAAGTTTATAGAGGTTGATTGACAGACGAGGAACTGAAAGGAGTGATTTGGGTTACAAAGAAAATATTTTAGAAAGCTTCCAATGAAACTTGAGCTGAGAGACATGGAATTTGATTGTAGAAAAAGGATAAAGGTATACCGGAGAAGGAAAATTGACCTACTAAACGCATTTTAATAAAAACAATTTGAGTTGATTTTGTACCTTGGTCAAAACCAAACAATACAAAAACACAAATGCATTAGCATGTATGCACAACAATGTTGCTACATCCTAAGATGAATTTTAATTTAACGAAAATTTTTATTTTTTTATGTTTTCATGAGCACAAAAATACATAATTAAATCATTTTAGCTCTATTTCCAAAGAAACAAATTTTAGGGTGTTACTGACATAGAATTCATAACATGAACAATATAAACTTGTAAACAAGAACACAATATTTTAACCATGAACCATATCATGAATCTCCACCAAGATCATACCTTAGATTCACTTAGACAAGAATCAAGAACTTTGCTTTAGAGCTCTTTGAGAAGCTCTCCAACTAGAAACCACGCATGAGAAAACGTCCACATCTACTTTGTCTAGATCAACCATGTATGAGGATTATTCTCTCACATGCATCAGATAATAGGGCCTTGCTGGGGGCACATTTGAGAAGGAATCTATTCCAAGATGAAAGCATTGCCTAGCGCCCTTGAGTGAAGATTTGAAGGCGTTGCAATGATTGTCCGTGACTAATTCACCTACTATGACTACTTCCACTAATCGACCACTTCGATGAAGGCGAATCCATGAAGTGAAGCTGTCAAAAGATAAAGGCCATGCAAAGGGTCAAGCCAACAAAGGTGAAACAGTCAACGCTCCAGCGGAGGTTGCTACCAAAGACCAATCGAAGACAAAAGCATCCCTAATCAATCTTTGTATATACAAAAGTTGTGTGCATGCTCTTTTCTCCGTACCCTTTTTCCCACAAGATTTTCATATAATCTCCATGTGTATTTTTCATATGCCACCACTATAATTTAAACTTGAATAGTTGTAAACCATATAAATAGATCGTATTCAGCTTCACAATTTCAAATAAGACAATTTAAATTTATTCAAACATAAAATTCATATAGGCATATAGAAATTTTCTATCACACCACATAGCAATAAATTACGACAAAACTACAATGGATCATAGTAACTAGTGACATGAAACGCACACAAGTGCTCCACAAGATCATCTTTGTGGGCATGAAAGCTATCAGCAATCCTTTTCCACTAAGCCTTTCTTCGCTGCTCATTGGCAGTGATGAAATATGTGCTAATGCTCTTCCATGAGATGTGTACAACTGAATGTCCTTGAGATAAGTGCATTTTTTTTGCCCTCTTGAATGCCTTAACACTACTAGGTTCTGCATTAGGTTGGGTGCCAAAGGTTTATAAGGAGGCGGAGATGGAGGGCTATAGGCAGCGATGTGGAAGGAGGCAGGGGCGGATCCAGCGGTGGGGCGGGCGGGGCTCAAGCCCCCCTACCGCTGCCGCGACAATGGAGCCCCTCCTTGAGCCCCTCCTAATTTTTATAGGCATGGAAGAGATGGAGGAGGGGCTTTAGAGGTTGAAGATGAGTTGAGCCCCTCTTCTACGAATTCCTAGATCCGCCACTGGAAGGAGGGAGTGGGGGCGGGGTGTGGGAAAAAAGAATGGTGCGGGAAGGAGTTGCCCATAAAAAACTATAGAGCAGGGAGCTCCATATACATCCCTAGAAGATGGGGTTGAGGGTGGAGATTTGAGGGCCTCCATAAAGTACAGACTCGAGTTGAAACCCTGTTGGACTAAGTTTTTATTCATACCTAAAAGGTAGAGTAGGTGTCTTGTTTAAAGTCCTTGTTGGGGATGCTCTATAGTACACTCTTTACTCCTTAGGAGGTAATACCTCAAATGAATCTAAGCCCTTGATTTTTTTAATTTTTGAAATTAATTAATTAATCTAATCTAAGAGAGAAAAATATTGCCGAATCCCCAAATCATGGAGACAGAAGCCGTGTGTGCCCCTTCCTTTTACAAGCCGTGTGGCCCTTCCTTTTCCGTGGTTAGTGGACAATCTTGAAAACAAGAAACATGTAGCCCCGTGTAGCCCTAGATATATTATATTATTAAGAAAATATTTATTGATAAATATGTTTGTAGACCTTTTACACTCAATATTTAAATCTGTACACATACAGTTGCACAAAATTTTCCGTCAAAAAAATTATACGATTGTATTAAAGTGGTTAAATACTACACAAAGTCTAATGAGAAGCTCGTCATGCTAACTAATAAAAACCATTAAACAAATCACATAATGTGATAATGAACACATCATGTCATGTCACTTGCAAATCAAGTACATGACACGTTTTTTAAGCATAAGTACATGACACGTTGACACACATGCAAATTTAAACATATTATATGTCACATCACATGTAAAATTACGTGATCTAAATATATCAAGTTCAACAAAATAAAAAAAAGATTTATCATATCCGCGGACCATATATGCATGCGTCAATCAAATCTAGAAAAAAGATTTGTTTATCTAAAACATTCCTAATTTATCATGCTTTACAAAATAAAAATTAAATAAAATGTCTGTTCCAACTATTACTTCCTCGGAGGTAATACATGACTATAACCGTCCGATCAAAATAAATGAACGGCTCACAGTCATTTGGGAGTACCGCAGCAAAGTCCTGCTCTAATACACAATTACTTGGGTTTTTGTGAGGCGGCAAATAAAAATAATCCAGGCATGCGGGGCACCTATATTTGACAAAACTTCACTCCTTGATGATTTATGGAATATATGATCAATTTGTCATGCATATACGGGCGTCCTTAATCATCACGTGGGCGCCGGACACATGGATTTCTCTTTCTCATTTTTCTTCTTTTTTTGTACTACCGCACCTACCAGCCGACCACCGCTACAACCAACATTTCATGGCCCCCGTTAATACATCCCTTAATTAGCTACTTAATGTTTCAATCAGAGCGACGCGACTCCAGGTTTTAATAATGTTATTTCATGGCCCTCGTCGCTCTGTCCAATTGTATGTCGACCGTCAGGCGTTCGAGCGTTGGGAGTTGGGACGGGTCACGGCGTATGCACACTGATTAAAAGACTCTGGTCAAATACCGCCCGTGTAATCTCGTCTTACCCAGCTTGATGAGCTTGGTGCTATCCAGTGGCGGCGGTAGAGTGTAGTGCAAGTGGTGGTAGCGTAGTACTAGCTGCCTCGCTTATCCTGCTGGCCCCAAGACTGCGTTCACATAGTTGGCCGTCAGCGGACACCGGCCGATTAGTCTCTTACTCTCTTATTTATATCCTGAACAGAACAGGAGCACATCACGGTCGCAGAGTGCCGAACAGCTTATGTCGATTACGCGTTCACGCCCGGACAAACATGCATTCGTCGGCTCGTCGCAGAGTCCCCACGACGCCAGCTTGGTCATCAGTCAGAAACAAGCCGCGGCACAACGCAAGAAATTCTGTATATATCTAACTTATAACCTGGAGTTTGCATGCTTGTCGGCAGAAATGACAAGCATATCTCATTCTCTCTCTATAGCAGTTCGCCATTATCTATAGCCCATGCAACTGATGAACCCACCATGGTTTATTTCATCTAATTTTCTTTTTTCAATCACAGTACTCCAATTTGTTGAACCGGGCAGTTAAAGTTTTGTTCGGATCTTGTTGTCAGGCCGGCTAACGAAATTTCACCAAATTTAGGAGATCGATCTTAAAGGCTTTGGATAAATGTTGTAGGGGGCAGTTAACAATTACTACCTCAGTTGGTTTTCTGGAGACATAGATTTAATACGTACCTAGATATACACTATATCTTGATGTAGTATAAAAACTATGATCTAGAAAAGACAAAAGGACTTATAATTTGGAACGGAATAGCAAACCTTGAAAGCAAGAACGACATAGCTAGGCCTCATTTATTAAATTTTGTTTGCTGAGAGTGAGATTACCTTGTTTAGCTTGCGACTTGCATCGTCAATATATATAACTAGAAGCACAACTCGTGCGTTGCTGCGGAAATTCACTACTAGAATAAACTTAATAGATGGCGGATCTAGGACAAAATCCTAGGGGGCTGAACTTTATAGCTAGCTCGACCTTCGTCTTTAACCTCTGTCTAGTGTTCAACAACTCCTTCCTAAATTTCAATGGCAGAACTTTCATGGGGCTCGGGGGGCTGGTTTCTTCTTCTTCCTCTCTTTCTCTCCATTTTTCTTCTTTCCTCCACCACTTCTTCTCCCTCACCCTCCCCATTTTCCATTGATGCATCAGCTGTAGGGGGGGCTGGGCCCCTAGCCCCCCTGTAGATCCGCCCCTGGATGCAGGCAAAAAGAATTTATTGAGGCGGGCAACCCATCCGCCTCGGCAGAAAGGTCACAGTAAATCAAAACTTTACCGAAGCGGTTCAAATGCCCGCCTCGGTAAACCAAATAAAAAAAACAAAAAAGAGAAAACCCATGGACGAGCCCGCTGAGCCCATCCTCAGGCCCGCCGAGCCCATCCATGGGCCGTTGCCGTCGGATCCGGCCTCCCGCCGCCGGGATCCGGCCGCACGACGCGGGATCCGGCCTCCCGCTGCAGGATCTCGCTGCATCTAGAGGGGGCCGCTGACGGATCCGTTGGAGGCTGCATCCGCCGTTGTGGGCCTGCGCCGCCACTAGAGGCCAGCGCCGCTGCTAGAGGCCGTGGTCCCATGGGTCGCCGCACGCGGATCTCGCCGCATCTAGGGGGGCCGCATCCGCCGCTGATGGATCCGCTGGAGGCCGCGCCGCTGCTGTGTTCCCACGCCGCCGCTGCAGGCTTGCGCTGCCACTGGAGGGCGTGGTCCCGTGCGCCACCGCGTGGGGGAGAAGGAGGGGTGGCACAGGGGAGAAGGAAGAGCTCGGGGGAGAGGAGGGGCGCATGGTGGAGCGGTGGGGGTAGGGGAGAGAAGGAGGGGCACAGCACTGAGGGAGGGAGCGCGGGTGCGCGGTGCGAGGGAGGTGCACGGAGCTCGGTCAGAGGGAGAGGGAAAGGAGAGAGTGAGGGGGTGCAGCCGAGTGAGAGGGAGTGAGAGCTAGGGTTTCGCATATATACTATGAACAGTTATCGGGCCTCGCCTGGGCCTGCTGGGCCTCGGGAATATTAACCGAGGCGGGCCTTATAAGTGGTCTGCCTCCGAAAATGGAGGGTATTTTTGGAGGCGAGGCCCGCCCCGTAAATCGATTTTGCGAGGCGGTTGACCGTGACCGTCTCGGTTAATAAAAAACGACTACCTTAGTTAATCCCAGGCATTAACCAAGGCGGTTGAAATGCTTGCCCGCCTTTGAGGCCCATTTCCAAACGCCTCGCAAAAGACTTTTTGTAGTAGTGATTGCAAGTGAATTTTTAGTGGGGATGTGGCATGTTGATGATTTGGATTGCTTGCATTTGTGGATGTCTTACATGTCGAGATAGAATTGTTGTACGTGGGGTTTAGGATTATAAGAGTATCTACGAGAGCTTTTCTAAATCTCACTCTCTAAATCATCATTTGGTGAGCCATTTGTATAAAAATCGCTTTCTATATCTTCTCACTCGCCAACAGTTTTTCTATATCTCGTGCGCACCCTAGAGAGCCATTCTTGTCTTCTATTTTTGGCTAGTGAAAAATCCGAAATAGAAGATAACTATATTTGGATAACCATTTAGAAAAGCTGTTGAAAGATAATTTTTTTTACTAAATCTATATTTCTAACATTTAGGTAGGATATAGAAAGTCTGTTGGAGATGCCGTAAGAGATGATCTACCGCATGCCTCCTGATCTTAGTAATCGATGTAGTAACCTGCTGCATGCATGATGCACACACCGATTGCTAATTTTCCTATTATACATTTGGTTTTGGACCCAAATTAAGACTGTTGACTATGTAGTACACTTCATAAGAAGTCCAAGCGGCTGCGTGCCGCATTTTTTAATCAACATATCACTAGTGCGCAGAGAGACCAACACGCTAGGAATCGATGGTCAAATACCTGGGCCGCAGAGTACGTAGCATTCTCAATTTGTTGACCTCGCCCACCAGCCGTGCGCGCTCAGTATTTTTTCACACGTAAAGTCAGGCCCATTGAGAAAATAGTTCTATCCATCTGCCTGAAAGTCATGCTGTACCTACCCCATGTCGTTTTCTTTTCCATGATGATGGACACCAGCTAGCGAGCAAGTGTGTTATTCTGCACAGCCGTTTTGCATGGTCACCAGCACTATAAATACCCATGCCGTCTTCAGCTCCTACTCATCCCATCCTTCAAGTTCAACACCGTTTGCTACTACCAATGGCTACAACCAAGTTGGCGGCCCTTTGCTTCATTGTCCTCCTTAGCATTGGAGTGGCAAATGCTGCAAGGGTAGCAAGATATGTTAGCGCTGGGGGTGGTGGTGGTGGTGGTGGAGGGGGAGGTGGCGGTGGCGATGGTGGGCAAGGTGGTGGGTCCGGATATGGTTCTGGTTCAGGTTCTGGTTACGGTGAAGCTGGTGGGTATGGGTCTAATGGCGGAGCATATGCTCAGGGAGGCGGTCAGGGCGGAGGTGGCGGTGGAGGACAATATGGGGGCTCTGGATCAGGTTATGGTTCAGGTTCTGGGTACGGTCAAGCCGGTGGGTATGGGTCCAATGGTGGGGCATATGCTCAGGGAGGCGGCCAGGGTGGAGGTGGCGGTGGAGGACAATATGGAGGGTCTGGGTCTGGTTCTGGCTCAGGTTCTGGGTATGGTCAGGCTGGTGGATATGGTCCTTATGGAGGAGGCTATGCTCAGGGAGGTGGCCAGGGTGGAGGTGGCGGCGGAGGACAGAATGGAGGGTCAGGACAAGGTTCCGGTGCTGGCTCTGGGTATGGGCAGGCTGGCGGATATGGTCCTTATGGTGGTGGATACGCTCAAGCTGGTGGCCAAGGTGGTGGGGGTGGAGGAAGTGGTCCAGATGGCAGTGGATATGGAAGTGGCTCAGGGAGTGGGTCTGGGAGTGCAGGCAGTGGCCACCCATAGAACTTTCTGAAGGGAACTGATTGTGTGATGACACTATGCTGCTACATGGTTACTTAAGCAATGAGGAATAAGAAATAAAAATCCTTGTCATGTCTGGTGTAATAAAGTTAGTTGTGCTTCATACGGATTGTGCTACTTTCAATAATGTATATGTATTTGGTTTCTTGTGCGTACTTATATATCAAGTGAATCTTACAGAGTATATATCAAGTGAACCTTACTTTTTTTTTGGAAAAAAGGAATACAAGAAGCATCTAACTTTCAATATAGGCGAACGAATGAGTATAGCTATTTATAACAGACACGTCGTATGTAGACTACAGTCCAGCAAACAGAGTACAAAACACGGAACAAGGAAATGAGACTCAAGTCCCTATCATATTCCTTCTTCGACTCACAATATGAAGATAATTGGAGATGTATACAAACTCTAGAGATATCCTAAAGAGAAAATAGGACTAGTACGAACGTTTTGCACTCCAAGTTCCTCCCATATATATAAATATATTTACCCTCTTAGAATAATGCAATACACAACAGATTATTTGGGGGATAACTGAATATAGTTCAATTGGTTAGGTTTCTTGTGGTGGAATACACACCAGAGTTTAAGTTCTCGACTTAACGTGGGTATCATATTTTCCCTCATAGCGGTATGGCGACTGCTGTGCGAACACTGGCTCCTGCTTGTGCTGGGACGGAGTCAACTGCTGTAGGGGCACGGACGGCGGGTCCTGCTTGGAGGAGGGTACCAGGTCGGTGTTGAGCGCCTCGATGAACCAGTGGTGCTCCTCCACCTCGGACTCGAGGAGTACGAGTGGAGGAAGCGCCATAGCGTGGAAAGGCTCGTCGATGGTAGAAGGTGCGGACGCGACCTATGACTGAACCGCCCAATTTATACAAGATCAAGTATGATGGTCTCCGCTAAACACGTTGACACGCTCATACCGTCACTTATATAAATCCGGTAGTCCGCTGAGTGTCACGAAGGACCTCGGTAACTCAACATCATAACCAAGATCTAACTAGATTAAGGGAACAACATACATCATATACACAGAGCTTACAACGGAAGGTTAAGTTACAAACTAAATTTACTATATTTATTACAACACCATGTTTAAACTGATAATGAAAACAATATAGTTTTGAAACAACTATGGTATGACAAGTTCCAATATAATGCCAGTTCGATAACAACCTTCAACAAAAGCATAGGGGAGGCATATAAGCAAGGCCGAGCCCACCAGCACTTAATTAACACCATCCAAAGCAGGATGGAAGCAAGTGATGTAGCACTCAACAAAAGTAGGACACCTGCAACGGAGGGAATAAAACCCTAAGTACTCAATTGCACTCAGCAAGACTTACCCGACAGGAGAAAATATAAAACGACTCTAAGAATATGCAAGGTTCATTTGGTGGAGCTAGATGGATAGCATAACTTTTGCAAAAGGGTTTACTAATATCAGTCCTTACTTTCAATATTTTAGCATCCAATTAATTGAAACTAATTGTAGCTAAGTTTGCATCTATCTTACAACAAGCACCTGATTCATATAAAGAGACATCACAGTAGTAACCATATTCAATTATCATAATCTCATAACCATTATGTTCCATGTGTTACTACGATGCCGGTGCGAGGTTTGAGTTTCTCACTATCCGAGAGAGACGGCGATTCAAATCGATTGCAACCAGCTAGGTGAAAACCAAAACACACACCCATACGAACCCGGCCAAAGGCTCACGTTGGTAACCTTCCACCCTATTTGGGATATCGTGGGTCTGATCCAAACCGCAAAGCCCAAGGGACAGCCGGAAGCCAGGTCGCTCAGGCTATGCCTGCCCACGGTCAATCCCTGTCCCACCGCACATACTTACTCCTCTCCAACAATGCCAACCTCAGTTTAGATCCTAGCCCGACTAGAGTTACTTGGCTTCACAGTCGGAACGAGTTATCCAGCCGTTATGTGAATGGTACATTCAATTTCAACCAAGGGCCAGACAACGAAGCGGTTCTTAAATGACACAGACGGGATCAAAGAACACATGCCTACCCATCACCAACAACAACCATGGTAACACCAGATCCCGTCCGGTCTCCAATTATTCATTATCACATGATTCCTTTCCATGATAGCAAATATAGCCTACCATGATAGAGTAGCCACCTATATCTCGCGGATGACAGGAATCACCCGACTTGTACCGATCTAAGTATAGCTAAGCATAAAGTGACGTACTTATGCTAGTAAGGTACAGATATAATTATATTGTGGACAGGGTAGCTTATGCAGAAACGGTTTCATCCAACTCATATCAACATAATGTACAAAATAAAAATATATATACTCAAGTGCATTTTAAAAGAAAGAGCAGGAGACTTAGAATGCTCCGGGGGCTTGCCTTTACTAAAGCCAGCAGAATCACAAAGGTGCTCCAAAGCCACTCAAGGACATGCTCATCTTCTTCGGGTTGCGGCTCCTGAAGATTCTCCAGCTTCACAACCACGTACTTTATGGAAGGTGCTTCCTTTCCCGATCCTATATGCATGAGTATGGTGCATAATTAAAAGGAATGCACAGGAGATGCAATCGAAGGATGATGCGATGCAAGCAACAATGATGATTAATGCAGCCCTAATGCACATGAAACAAGTCTACTAAACATGCAACAAGAAGTGGCAAAATGGTGATCAATTATTAATTCTTTTTATCGAGTAGGTGCATATCTCTTCTCCGGTAGAGAAGACAAAGATTTTTAATTTACCAAAAGCATAGTGTTCTAAGTATGTTTATTACATCATCAAGGTTTCACAAAACACTATAATATGATCACATATTATTTATCAAAGAGTAAAAGTTAAACAACAGCAAGTATCATGCATGGAAAAAAATTGATATTGCTCTCTAGTTACTTATTACTAACATACCCATCTGTATATATGTATATACACATAGCAACAAGGTACAAGATGAACAAAGTCATCTTCTGCACAAATTTGGTGCTCAGAGAAAAGCAGTACCCATTTATGCTCTAACTAGTGTATTACATCATTCTATGCCAATTTGATATTTATGTCACTTGATATAAAGAAAAACAATTTTAAACATACAATTTCCTATACAAACAGATTACTATATATGAAAGTTAATCAAACAGCAAGTTTTATATTTTTCTTAGCTAGAGAATATCAAAACATAGTTAACAAACTTAATTTCATATTTTTCTGATAAGTGTAGCTCTAGATATCATTCTGTATTATAAATAAGTATTATTAAGATAAATAAAAACAGTAAACAAAAATTTTCAAACAACAAGTTGTATGACTCTAACATGTAGAGCACAGCAAGACAAAACTAACAAAACTGGTTTCATCATTTTGGAGTCCCCTAGCTCATGTTATAAATTTTCAAAGATTCAAAAACAAAACAGAAAAACAAACAACTCTACAGCCTACGGCTGCTAGGCACACCCGGCCCATGCACCCAGTGACACTGACACGTGGGACCCAGGGTCAACCAACCCCACCTGTCATAGGGACAGAGGCAAGGGAGCGGCTTGATCGGCGCTAGCTCGATGCCGGCAAGGATTCCGGCGACAAGACCACCGCCAATGGCTTCCTCTCACCAAGCCGCATCTAGCAAGGTAGGTTAGGGTGGGGTGCACGGCTTCTAATCATGACGGCAACGGGAACAGCAGCTTGGCGGTGGCCGTTCCAGGCGGGCGGCGGCGGCTTGCTGACTCCAGCGAAGGAGGTAACTGGTGCGGCATAGGGACAGCTTAAGGGGCTCAGGGCGACTCCAGGGCTGCGGAAATTGGGCCTGGAGAGGCTATAGCGAAGCATGGCCATAAGCACGGCGGTGGCAAGCTATGTTCCGGCAAAGGCGAGGCTCAATTCGATCAATGGTCACCGGTGAGAGCTACTACGACCTAAGGCGAAGCTAAAATCAAAGAGAGGGGTAGGAGAGGAAGGCGGAGGTGCGCTGGCCACGCGAGCCCAAGCTCGACGGCCATGGCGCCCATGGCGGCGGCTCGGCCAAAGGGCTCTCACCTCAAGACAAAGCGCGGCGCAGCTAGGTTGAGGAGGTAGAGGAGCTCATGGCGCAGCTGCTGGTGCTATGAATCGAGTGGTGGTGCATGGTGGTGGCGAATTTTGCAGTGGCGGCGGCACTACTCCCTGCTGCCATTCTCGGCAGAAAGGGATGACGAGAGAGAGGGAGAGCGAACGACCAAGGGAGAGGGAGAGCGAGCGGAGAAGGCCGGGTTGGCTTGTGCACCTCCTGAACGCGTGGGAAGGCCAGCTGCGTGCTTCCACGCATGCGCGCAACACTGCACGAAGGACACGGCGACGGCGAGAAACAGAGAGGGAGAGGGAAAAAGGTGACGTCAGCGGTACTGTATCTACTTCCCATTTTCAAAATTCACCAAATTACTTCCAAATTTGTATAAGAACTTCAAAATCTCCCAAAATAAAAGTTGCTCAAAATTTAAAACTCTACAACTTTGCTTTAGGGCTCAACCTCCAATTCCAATTATTTTTGAAATTAGATTTTCAAATTTGAATTTGAATTTAGGGTTTATACTATAGTTAATTAACAACTTTGGTAATTAATTAAGGCTAAACTCTATTCAAACATGGCAAACAGTGGTTCATTAATAAAGTACAGGCTTCATAGCAATTTATAAAAGAGAAATTGCACAAGCTTTGTTCATGAAATTCAATTAAATAAATTCCCAAACATTGATTTTGAATACTACTATTTCTAGACTTACAAATATTTTATATCCTAAAACAGCATCACATATAGCAACCATGAAATCAATTAAGGGCATTAACATTTTGCTTGTGATCATGAATGCATGAATGATGCTTATGCTTATGCTTATGAAATGCAAGTGCTAATTGCACGCTTAACACCTAGGGTGTTACACGACCGATGCGGTGGCGGGAGGTGCGGGCGTGAGCAGATGTCCAAGGCAATGGTGGTGGAAGACACCGGCGCGATGGCGATCGAAGCGGCGATGGAAGGTGTAGGCACGGGTGCGACCGAGGCGGTGGCGGAAGGTGGAGGCGCGGGTGCGGCCCCAGCGATGGTGGAAGGTGCGATGTGCTTGTCGAATAGCCAATCCAACCACGCGGTCTGCTCGGCGAAGAGCCTGTGCATCTCGACGAGGAAGAGCTCGGTGGAAGGATTCATGGTGAAGGCGGGGAGGTCGATCCAGATCGCACGGATTCCCCACAAATTGACTCACGGTCCCGGGG
>CM039580.1:39439037-39591905 GCA_022457205.1 Saccharum spontaneum
GTTTTTGTATTGTTTTGTTTTGACCAGGTACAAAATCAATTCAAGTTGTTTTTATTAAAATACGTTAATTAGTAGGTCAATTTTCCTTCTCCGGTATACCTTTATCCTTTTTCTACAATCAAATTCCTTGTCTCTCAGCTCAAGTTTCATTGAGAGCTTCCTAAAATATTTTCTTTGTAACCCAAATCACTTCTTTCAGTTCCTCATCCGTCAATCAACCTTTATAAACTTCTCGGGAATTTTTCTGACTTTTTTTAGCTTATTTTCACTTGTCCGTGAGCATAATCTAATTTTTAGATGCTCCAAAATTACCATATAGTGAGCTCCAAATATTTTATTTGGATTCCTCATATTCCATAATGTCTTTGAGAATTTTTCCCCAAATTTTTGGAGCTTTCTGAGTATTCTTCATGGCTTAAATAATAATTCTGGACTTTTCTAGAATTATTTTATTCATGAAATTGATTAATTCAAAAAATAATCAAATCTTTTTTCTAATGCTCAAAGCGTATGTGCAATAATCATGAAGCCTATATTTTTATTTACTAATGGGCTTAAATGATTTAGGCCTATTAGTGAAGACGGATGGTGCAACATCAATTAATTCCATATTGCTAGTTGGTGTGAAGGTGGAGAGTTTTTCTTTTATATATATATATATATATATATATATATATATATATATATATATATATATTATATATATATATATATATATATATATATATATATATATATAGGAAAAAGTCTAATGGACCCTCCAACTATAGGCGGCGGTCTAGTTTACCCCCCCGAACTATAAAATGGTCTAATTTACCCCCTGAACTTTGCAAAACCGGTCAAATCACCCCCCTCGGGCAGTTTTGGGCGGCGGGTTTGCTACGGTGTCAACAGTTTTGCTACAGTAACAGCGGTTTTGTCTTTTTCCTTTTTTATTTATTTCGTCTGAATCTTTGAAAAATCATAGTAAATCACAGAAAAAATCATAAAATGAAAAATCCAATTTTGTTGGACTCCACATGAGTAGATCTACACAGTGAATATATAATATAGTATGCTTTAGTACAAAGTTTTTGCTGTAAATTTTGATCTATGTTTTTCTATAATTAATTTGAATAATTCATACAGCAAAAACTTTGTACTAAAGCATACTATATTATATATTCACTGTGTAGATCTACTCATGTGGAGTCCAACAAAATTGGATTTTTCATTTTATGATTTTTTTGTGATTTACTATGATTTTTCAAAGATTCAGACGAAATAAATAAAAAAGACAAAGATAAAACGTTGTTACTGTAGCAAAACCACCGCCCCAAAACCGCCCGAGAGGGTGATTTGGCCGGTTTTGCAAAGTTCAGGGGTAAATTAGACCATTTCATAGTTCGGGGGTAAACTAGACCACCCCCTATAGTTGAGGGGGTCAATTAGACTTTATATATATATATATATATATATATATATATATATATATATATATATATATATATATATATATATATATATATATATATATATATACACACACCAATTCCATAGGCAAAGCATATCAAAATTACCGTAAGGGGAGCTCCTAGTTTAGGAAATCCCTCGTGTAATAAATTATATTTTTCTCCTCCTTCTCTTACTGCGTCTGCCGGTCCGTCGTCAATCGTCATCCCTGTCTGTCTCCCTCCCGCTGGCCAGGACCCTACCTGCTGATCGGCATGGCACGGAGGTCCTCACGTCATGCACAAGGTTGAAGCCCAAGTAATTACGAGTCAGCCACTAGTTCGTAATATCTCCACCGTTTCTTCATTTTAATTCTAATTCGGTTTGTTCAAGTTGCGTTAGATTCTTGCCGACGTGCTCTATACAGTAGTGTTAATGTTTTTTATGTCACATATTTTTCTATATATAGTTAAATATTAAATTGATTAATATACTTGTATCTAGTTTTATAATTAAAATCAATATACCCTCTGTTCGGCTGAGCTTATCAGCACGGCTTATCAGCCGTAGAACAGTGTTTTTCTCTCACAGCAAATCAGCCACAGCCGACTTATAAGCCAAAAAACAGTCTGCCGAACAGGGCCATAGATTTTATGCTTATGTATTTTACATATAAATGTTAACATGATTAATTGTTAACATCAACGTGTTTTTAAATTATAATTTGCTTAGGATAAACAAGGTCATATAAAACTTGTTTATATGCTCTCACATGCACCTTTGTTTTGTAAATATTAAAGTTTAATTTTGATTAAATTATATGATGACATTTATGACTAAAACATGATTAGCTATAAAAACTAAATATGTTTGATTAATCTGAATTAATACTATTCACATAGTTTTTCGTAATTAAAATAAATCAAGCTCATAGTTGTTTCCTTTATAATATAAAAACTCTTGATAGTATTATTGTTTAGCAAGTTTTAATTTATGTGTTCAAATAAAATATTAATCTATATGCAATTAGTTTTTCAATTAAAAGCAACATAGGTTTCCGTCTCAATCCTTTATAAATAGAATATGATTAGTTTTATCTTGTTTTTGTAATTCAAAATATAATTTAACACAATTCAATTTAGGTATTTCTCTAAAGTATCTTATACATATTTTATATAATTATTAAAATCAATGATCCTGTAGTTTTCTTTTTCTCATATAGAGTGAATCTTACAGTGGTCGTTTTTTTTCATCGTAGCTCCGATTAGAGTGCTTTTCGCGTCTATGTGTTAGTAGCAATACATAGATTAGTTTTCAAGTATTTTTATTGATTGGTGTACTGTTCTAATTTAGTTATATTTGTATGCTATGCATGTCTGTTCAGATGCTTGTGTGGTGCTTTATGATCTTATCCAGTTGGTGAGCTTTACGTGTTGATTAAGAAGAAGGTCTTCTGAAGCTTTGGACTAGAAGAAGGATCATAGTTTAAGACAAGTATAGCATGGGATCTTTCTTGCTACCTATTCACATTAATGTCATAATAATCATATAGCATGTGTTTTCCTTGTTGCCATTAAGGATATCCTAGCTTTTGTACATTGTACCTTGACACCCGTGAGGCGTTGCATTGGGTAGTATAATGCTAGTGTTCTTTTTGAATAACCATGATCTTGTAACTTGACTAATGGAACATGCAATAAACATTAAAAGATGACTTTTTAGTAACATACTTAAAGAGGGCTAGAGCATTGGGCTATCTTATGGTGCTCTAGTTTTTCTCCATAAGAACTCATCTGTAAGCGAACATCCGGGACTTACAGTACAACTATGAGAGCTGCATGGCTCTGGCTTTAGTCATATAGAAAGACCTTTTCTAGCTTATTAGTGGTAACCTTTTTGGCGTAAGAATTGCTTGACGAATCGGGTATAGTGTGGTCTCTGTCCTTATGTGTATAGGCTGTGCGTCATTGGGCCATATGAAAGGGGGGCTCTACATCTATTTGTCGAGTGAATCTAATGGCCCTAACTTGTTAGACAAACCTTCAAAAAGTTTCATAGTGTACCCTACCTACTCACCTTGGTAGTGTTTTGGGGCCCTGCAAACCCCGGGCATATGGGCTACACGACTCACAATGAAAGTGTACAACCTCTGTAAAGTGTAAAACTGTTATAACAGCCATTCTCACGGTCATGAGTGGCCTTGGACCCTTATGGAATAGATGATCATTAATGATCATTATGTTTATGCTATTCATTATTCATGTTTACCTGCTCATATAGCTATTTGGGGTTTATGCTAAACTTGTTGCTACTCAATTGCTAAAAGATGACTCACTAAAAGCTATCGCAGTAAATCTGTGTTAAACCTTTTGAGCCTCATGAACCCCATGTTACATTTGTTGAGTACGACATGTGCTCACTCTTGCTATTTCAACCACACTAGTTAGGCTTGTGATCAACCAGTCAGTTGTCCCTGTACAGTTGGAGCTTTCGCTTGAAGATCGGAGTTGTCACACCCGGTTTTCTAAAGAACAAAACCAGGCTAATCATATGTGTGCCCAGGAAGTCCACACATATGTCAGAATGAAAAAGTATCAGAAACAATGTTATTATATAACGTATACATAGCTATATTAACACTTACATCAGAGTATCGCGGAACAGTGACTAAACTTCAGGCTCCATTCTTCTCAGGGACGGCTGACTGGGGGTAACATATGCCTAGCACCTCTACTAGTCTTCTGGAAACTCCACTACACCTTTATCCTTCTTCCGAGTAGCATCTTACTACACACTGGAGTGTGGGGGAAATAGCAAGAGTGAGTCCATGTCGAACTCAACAAGTACAACAAAGGGTTCATGAGGCTCAAAAAGGCTAGACACTGTTTGACTACGTTTAACTTTTTAATCATCATATAATTAGCAATTGAGTAGCATCAAGATAATCCAATCCCATTAATGAATCAATGATCAATTGCAATAACGATAATGAATAGCATTAACATGAGCATAATAATAACAACAGTAATTAAACATGATATAACAATGGTGATCATCTATCTGTAAATGTTCTAAGGCCGCCCGTATCCGTGAGCACGGCTAGTATACCAGTTTTTAACTCTGCGCAGAGGTGTACACTTTCACTGTGAGTCATAACTTCCAAATGCATGGGTTCGCGACTCCCCAAAACACCAGAAATCATATAAAGCCACTTAAAGGTTTGTCTAACAAGTTAGGGCCATTAGATTCACTCGGCAGGCAGATGTAGAACCCCCCTTCCCTGTGGCACAACAACCGCAGCCTATACACACTAGGCCAGGGGCTCGCACTACACCCAACGTGGCAAGCCGTTCTTACGCCATTTAAGGTAACCACTAACAAGCTAGAAAAGGTCCTTTAAGCAACTAAAGCCAGAGCCATATAGCCCTCACAGCTGTACTGTATGTCCCGGATGATCACGTATAGATAAGTCCTTATGGAGAGAAACCAGAGCAACAATATAACCCACATGCTCTAGCCCCCTTTCAACAGTAATAAAATCTTCTTAATTGGTTGATTGCATAATCCATTAGTCAAATTACAAGATCATTGTTCATAGTTAAGCACTAGTAATAGCTACCCAAATGCATAACCCATAGGTGACAAGGAAACAAAATATCAATAGCTAAGTTATAATCTCTAAGGTTGTCAAGGTAGACACATGCATATGATATTGATTATAGTGAATAGGTAACAAGGATAGTCCTATGTTATACTTGCCTTGATCAAAGTTCTCCGATAGATACTGCTGGTCCGGCTCAAAATAATACTCCTAATCGTCGTAGTACTGCTCACCGTCTAAATTCGATCACCAAGCATGATGAGGACATCGCCACGCTGGACACACCGACGCTATGGTCTTCCCCAAGTTGCAATTCGTCCCCAACTCAGCTGCCACGTCACCCTCGGATTCAGCAGACACGTCGTCACTGTTTCGGTCATAACTCTCTCATACGACATCGAAACGGGGCGTTCTTGGATGCGTTGGAAAGGGGACGACGACGCCGTCGTTTTGGATCTGGTCCCAGCTCCAGAAGGTCCGTGGATAATTCTGTGTGACCACGGCAAGGTGCTGCGTCACCTATTTGGGCCAACTTGGCCATGTATCGTGTCGGGCCTTAAGCCCAAGTTGTGGGCGCCCAACCCCTGGCCGTCCTCAACCCTAGGTCAAGTCTTAGACTATAAAAATAGCCGCCGCCGCTGCTAGACAATTGGATTGTTGCTTCGAGTTTGCATCTGCGGAACTTGTTTGTTGTTGCCGCTGTCACGTGCTGCCAGTACAAGCTAGTATACTGGAATACGGAGGTATCATTGGTAGAACAAAGAGTGGGCATTATTTTATATTTGATTATTCTGTGAATTGACGTGGTTGCTGGTGGTTATTGTGATCGTCTTAGAATATTATTTCTGCTTCGTTGGGGTTCTAATTATTTCAACATATTAGTCTGCAGTGACAGCAGATTTGGCCATAGCATTAAATCAGTGATTAAATAGCAAGAACTACTGTCGTCTGACAGGTTAATTTCAGAAATTGCTTGTGCTTGCTGTTGCACCGTGAAAGATTGGGCAAATTCCGGGGTAAGTCAATTGTCTAATGTGCAGAAGAAAGGTGCCACTCCAGGTGTTTCTACTAGCTCCTCCTCGTCCAGCGCTAAAATCATTTGCCACCGATGCAAAGGCATGGGACATGTCATGAAGGATTGCCCCAGTCATCGTGCTTTCATTGCTACCGAGGATGGATATGTAAGTACTAGTGATGTTGAAGATGATTTAGCTCTTGCTGCTAACATTGATGCAGATTCCACCGAGGGCGATCAAGACAAGGAGGCTATCATCATTGACTCTGTGGCTGCTGCCGCGGATTACCCTAGCCTTCTTGTGCAGCGTGTGTTAAGTACACGTGTGGGACATGAAGACGAGATGAAGATCCAACGAAATAATTTGTTCCACATGTATTTCATTGTGCAGGGTTGTCGTGTTCTCACTATCATTGATAGCGGAAGTTGCAATAACTTGGTGAGTTCAGATTTGGTTGAGAAGCTTGGCTTGACCACACGACAACATTCGTATCCATATAAACTTCAATGGTTCAATAATAGTGGTAAGACTAAGGTAACTAAATCAGCACGCATTAGCTTTTTCACAGGTTCTTATCATGATACTGCTGATTTTGATGTTGTCCCTATGCAAGCTTGTTCTATTTTGTTAGGTCGTCCATGGGAATTTGATAATGATGCTATACACCATGGTAGAACTAATACATACACTATTGTACATAAGGATAAGAAAATTACATTGCTGCCTTTGTCTCCTACGGAAATTATTAAACATGCTAAAGAGATTAAAAATAAACCTCCAACTGACATTGCTAGAAATAATGGGATTAAGTTAAAAGGAGGTACTTTTCTTGCTACAACTTCTGCTACTGCTGAGTTATGTGATAATCCTGATGCACCATGTTATACTATGTTTTGTCAACCTATTATGTCTGGTGCATTGCCTGCTGTCACTAACCTTTTGCAGGAGTTCGTTGATGATGGGATGAAGTCGATGGCGACTCCAATTCTAGAAGGAGGGGATGATGAGGACATCGCCAAGATAGAGTCGAGGACGACTCCAATTCAAGAAGGGGAGGATGATGAGGACATCGCCACGCTGGACACACCGACGCTATGGTCTTCCCCAAGTTGCAATTCGTCCCCAACTCAGCTGCCACGTCACCTTCGGATTCAGCAGACACGTCGTCACTGTTTCGGTCATAACTCTCTCATACGACATCGAAACGGGGCGTTCTTGGATGCGTTGGAAAGGGGACGACGACGCCGTCGTTTTGGATCTGGTCCCAGCTCCAGAAGGTCCGTGGATAATTCTGTGTGACCACGGCAAGGTGTTGCGTCACCTATTTGGGCCAACTTGGCCATGTATCGTGTCGGGCCTTAAGCCCAAGTTGTGGGCGCCCAACCCCTGGCCGTCCTCAACCCTAGGTCGAGTCTTAGACTATAAAAATAGCCGCCGCCGCTGCTAGACAATTGAGTTTTGTTTAGAGTTTAGTTTTCCATCGAGAAACTGAATCGTTCATTGTAACTGTGGTGACAAATCCTTTTACAGTGATCCAGGGCCCCTGTTCTTGATCTCCTCCACTGTGTCGATTAGTCCTTTGGAACCGAGTTCTTGAACCCTATATTGATATTCGCATCATTCATATTTGCAATTTCAGATTGCGTGTTTTTACCTTCTTGCTTGTGTTCTTCGATTCGCTTGCAGGAAAAGCCTTCTTGGCGAGGTCAATCAAGTTGTGCTTGGTTGATAACCAACGGAGCAGTGGTGTAACGGTTGCAGGGTTCGAATCGTGTCTGATTTGAGGCCGGATCGCCAACGTCGAGATCTCCACAAGTCGAACTTACCGGTTACCTCTCGGAAGATCGGGCCTGTACCTCATCAAAGCATCAACATACAAACATTCCGAGCAAACATACACGAAGCAAACAAAAGATACAATTAGAATAGTACACCAACAGTAGAAAAACATTTAGGAAAGCTTACAAAACTATTCTACACGTTACTACAATCACACAGACGTAAAGATCACGAAATTCGGATCTAAAACGTGAAAGTTATAAATTTTCTAAGGTTTCCTATAGATAAATAATTATTTTAATATAAACTCGAAAATTAAACTTTTCAAACCTACTGTACAGCTACACTAACATATAGGGCTTGCAAATACAAACCTAACGCAACTTGAACGGGTCAAATCGGAGTTAAAACGTGGAAGATATGGCCTAAACAAGATTGTATGTGTATACGTATTTCTATTGTATTTCGGGATTTGTTTTTCTAAAGGAAAACGGCAATAAAGTGTGGGTGATGTCAGGATGATGTCATCATGCTAATAAGAATTCAATGGACACGCATGGCTGCTCTGCTGTTGTACAAACTGGGTAGCCATGATTTGCATCTACTAAACAATTTATAAATAAAAAAAACGCATTAATGTGAATATTAATCGAGTTAACATTTTAAGAAAGTGCCGACGCATGAACCTATGTTATTTTAAATTTAAAGGAACATGGCATAAACATTAATTATTCTAATCAAATATTTATAATTTATATAATCTGACACATATACAAGCGCTAATCAAACCATCTCATGTTTTACATTTAAACTAAACAAATTATAATCAACAACCAGTAATATTAATTGAGTTAAAGCTAATCATATTTTATTTGATAAAGTATTGTCACGTAATTTATATATTAAGCAAGTTAAACTTTATCTGTGCAAAGAAAATAATTAAACATGTGTCGTGATATTCGCTGCTGCTACGCTACGTCGTGGATTACGTCTAAACAATGCAGGCATGACGTTAACAGTATTTACAACCAAGATAATAATGGGGCAAGGAAACTGGGCTGACCATTGATCATGGACGTGGTCATTTGCTTGCATGCTGGTGATAGATGGCTCTGCTCGGCGAGATCGGATAAACTTCAAGCGGAGGGTCGCCACGGCATCGGACAAAACTAGGGCTCGATGGCGCTGCGAATCGGGGCGAAGGGAGTGCAGCAGGATTATCAAACCACCACCCTCAACTGTCTCAACGGTCCGTGCAAGAAGGTTAAGCGTCAGCGCCTCAAAGTCCTCTTTGTTTCCCAGAATGGCTATTGAGGCCTCAGTCAAGATCATCGTATCCAGTATGAGATTGAGGGCCACCACCTGCATCGTTGTCGTTATCGTTGCCGCCAGACCCAGACGGAGACGTGTCAACGTTGTTGGGATTGCTGCTCTCTGCCTGGGCAGCACCAAAGGCGGCCCTGAGAGGCCAGGGCAGCGAAATCCTGAACCTCCGCTCAGCCACCCTGGGGAAGGAGGCTGCGGGAGCGGGAGCTGGAGACGCGGCGTGCTGCTGCTGGTGGGTGAGGTTGTAGTCAGGATCGTCGGTGGGCAGCTCGAAGCGGCAGACCGGGCAGGAGCTGTGGAGGTCGAGCCACGGGAGGATGCAGTCCCTGTGGAAGACGTGTTTGCAGGGGAGCTGCTTGGCGGCGGCACCGAGGTGGAAGTCGTCCATGCAGATGGCGCACTGGGCGACAGGCTAGCGGCGGCAACAAACCATGGCAGGGTACTCAGAAGTTGCAGGTCGACGGCGGCGCGGCAGCCATGCTCGGAACGGCGTCCGGCAACAGCGACGGCGGCGGCAACAGCGGCGGCGAACGGCAACAGCGGCGGCGGCTGGAACCCACTAGGGTAAAGATGCGGCCTTCAACATGCTATAGATATATATAGGCTAACAGATATGGGCCTTGCGTAGCACACCATATTATTCAACGCAAGGAGTTACTTTCGATTTCAACTGATCAGCTGAGCGACGGGAAAGAACCGAACACTACACGTATTGCAGCATGCACGTATACATATATATGTAGATTTAAGATACGGCGAGAGATAGAGGGAGCTACGAGCGACGGCTCGCGATAAGAGTTGTACTTCTGGAACCAGGGCGTCGAGGGCTACGCCGGCATATATATAGTTGTAGGGTTTGGAAACTTTTCGGATTTTCTTAATTTTGGGATTATTTTAATTCCGCGAATAAAATAATTTCAGAAAATCTAAAATTACCTTTTTGGTCGCGAAAAATAGCCCGGAGCTCAGAAAAATCACGGAAAAATCCTGGAGACTCTTGGAAAGATAAGGAACTCAACTAAATGAGTTTGAGCACATGAAAAGATTGATGAAGAGATCAAGGAAAAAGATTAAGCTCATGAAAATTGAAATTTTAAATCCAGAAAATGCCAAAAAAATTTCCGGTGAGAAGTAAACGTCGTCCTATGGTATTTTGAAAATAATAGCACTCACCAACACCAAAGACAAGCATCACACAAACACCACATTATTAAATTAATATGAAAAAGTTTAAAACCACAATTTTCTATATTTAAATTAGCAGCAACTTAACTTATCTAACAAATTTATTCAAACTTTGAAATCATTTATTTTATTTAGTGTTTTTCATGCACAATCCAAAATAGGAAATTTTAGGTGTGACAATTCTACCCCACTTAACAGGAATCTCGTCCCGAGATTCTGAGATACTAGGGAGAAAGATAAAGTTGATTTTGCAAATCTTCACACTTCTCTGATCAACTCTTATCCAATGATGATGCCACAAGCTCAAAACCCATTTTATAAAGGTGTCCTTTAGACCCTTACGATCCTTATAAATGGTTCCAACAGATTACCACTCTGAGAAAGGATACCTGCGCTCGATAGTGATTTTGCAACCATGTAAATAGGTGATGCTTCCAAGTGACGAAATAGAACATATAAACCTCCATCTTGTATCGTCTTTAGTTCGACAAACCCCCTTAAGAAGAGATCAATTGGAGAACACCAATGGATAGATTGCATTTGTTTCTGAGTGATGACTACCATCATGTCCTTCTATCATCTCAAAGAGATTCATGAGCATATGCAAGAACAAGTAATCCTATACTTCCTCGCGAGCAGAAAAATGGCAGCGCGAAAATCCAGTTATAACTCGAGTTCTGTGAATCCGATGATATTGTAGCTTATACCGTTGGAAAGCTTATCAAATTTACTACAACTTCCTTATAGAACACTTCTCCAGATTCTGCAGTTAAGGTAGTCAAAAACTGTGCACAACAGAAACTATTCCAGGTTGCTGACAGCACAGATGCGTCGCCTTGTGATTTTCATAACTCCCAAACCATAATAGCTATCAGAGTGGTTCTTACGGTCAGAGAAAGATATTGAAGTCTACTATTGTCCAGAATTTATCTATGATTTTTGGGTGTCCAAAAATAGAGATATAAGCTAAGGAAGACAGACTGCTCTAAAAAGACAGGATAAGATAAAAATGAGATTCAAAGAGATTAGAGAGATAGATAACACTAATCTTCAAGTCTTCATGCTTCTTTGCTTTGCGTTGATGAGATATAAGACATGGATCAAGGATAGCCAAAAGATGACAAGAAAGATAAGGTTTCATCTTCAGTTCTTTGTACCTCGTCGCTTGAGATTGATGATGGTAACGGACACTACCCCACTTAACAAAGATTTTGTTCCACCTGGCAATGTCATTGAAGGCAACACTCTCTTTAAGGCTTGCTGCTAATGATAAGTCCTTCACTTAAAACTTACTAAACATACTTGATATGGGGGTGATGTCATCTAAGTTTTCATGAAACTAACTATAGACTTCCAACATCTCCTTCCTATGTCGTCCATGCTAACTTGTATAGAGTATGTTGAATTGAATGTTGAACTCCCAACTGATGATAGCTTGAAGTGAAGACCAGTACTGACGAATACCCGAGCTTCTTGTAGACGATCCAACAAAGCACTGATCCCAAGCAAACAACACTAGCACATGAGTAGATTTCCAATCATAGAGATAACCACTTCTTCCAAGTGAAGCACTAGGACATATGAAACCTTCATCTTGCAACACTCACAACTTTGCTACCCCTTAAGAAAAAGAAACTAGGGGACACCAAAGTAACTTGCATATCCTTTTATACTAGGTAACCATAATCATCTCTAATGTAAGATTCCAAGGCAAATCAATGAGATTCAAAGATATCCAATGATATATTCACTTATACAAGATAAGGAAGTAATGCAGAAAATTTCTGGACGAATTCTAATTTAGCAGTTCAGTAAATCTGACATATCTCGAGATACAAACATCTGATTAAGGTGATCTTTATATGGTTGGAAAGCTTACGAAATTATCTACGACTTTTATTCACAACACTTTTCCAGATTCTGTCAATAAGTTAGTCAAAAACTGAACTTAACCAAAACTGTTTCAGGATTCCAGACTGCGCAGTGAGCCCAACTTAGAACAGGTATATCTCTTAGCTCATAATAGATAATAAGGTAAGTCCAGTGGGTTTGGAAAGATATAGAAGTCTAGTTATTCCCAGTAAAATTTCATAAATTTCTCATGTCCATATCTTGAGATATAACAGAAACATTACAGACTGCTATAGAAATCAGCATGCGGAGTATTACGTAAAACCTACCCCACTTAACATGGATTGAGCTACTCCTCAAGACTTATACCTTCCGAGTCACCTTTGAAACACGAGAACAAGGCAACACACAAGCAACACATCAAGCAAAACAAGCACACATCACATCATCGGTACTACACGTGCTTCTTCAGCAATGGTGGTCATCCTAAGGGAAAAGTATGGATGATGAAATGCCATCGAATCTTTGAACCAGGTAAGATCAGAAAACTTTTAGTAAAAGCAACGTAAAACAAATTCCAAGGGAGTAAGAAATATTAGCTCAAAGGAAGCTATCAAGGATGGGATACAACAGGACAAGGAAGAGGAAATAGTCAAAATCAATGAGTCAAGGGATGACAAAATAGTTTTATAGTAAAATGAGTTTCAGAATACGTCCAGTGCTACTTGGCATACGTCCTACAGTCAACACCGCTCTGATACCACTCTGTCACACCCGGTTTTCTAAAGAACAAAACCAGGCTAATCATATGTGTGCCCAGGAAGTCCACACATATGTCAGAATGAAAAAGTATCAGAAACAATGTTATTATATAACGTATACATAGCTATATTAACACTTACATCAGAGTATCGCGGAACAGTGACTAAACTTCAGGCTCCATTCTTCTCAGGGACGGCTGACTGGGGGTAACATATGCCTAGCACCTCTACTAGTCTTCTGGAAACTCCACTACACCTTTGTCCTTCTTCCGAGTAGCATCTTACTACACACTGGAGTGTGGGGGAAATAGCAAGAGTGAGTCCATGTCAAACTCAACAAGTACAACAAAGGGTTCATGAGGCTCAAAAAGGCTAGACACTATTTGACTGCGTTTAACTTTTTAATCATCATATAATTAGCAATTGAGTAGCATCAAGATAATCCAATCCCATTAATGAATCAATGATCAATTGCAATAACGATAATGAATAGCATTAACATGAGCATAATAATAACAACAGTAATTAAACATGATATAACAATGGTGATCATCTATCTGTAAATGTTCCAAGGCCGCCCGTATCCGTGAGCACGGCTAGTATACCAGTTTTTAACTCTGCGCAGAGGTGTACACTTTCACTGTGAGTCATAACTTCCAAATGCATGGGTTCGCGACTCCCCAAAACACCAGAAATCATATAAAGCCACTTAAAGGTTTGTCTAACAAGTTAGGGCCATTAGATTCACTCGGCAGGCAGATGTAGAACCCCCCTTCCCTGTGGCACAACAACCGCAGCCTATACACACTAGGCCAGGGCCTCGCACTACACCCAACGTGGCAAGCCGTTCTTACGCCATTTAAGGTAACCACTAACAAGCTAGAAAAGGTCCTTTAAGCAACTAAAGCCAGAGCCATATAGCCCTCACAGCTGTACTGTATGTCCCGGATGATCACGTACAGATAAGTCCTTATGGAGAGAAACCAGAGCAACAATATAACCCACATGCTCTAGCCCCCTTTCAACAGTAATAAAATCTTCTTAATTGGTTGATTGCATAATCCATTAGTCAAATTACAAGATCATTGTTTATAGTTAAGCACTAGCAATAGCTACCCAAATGCATAACCCATAGGTGACAAGGAAACAAGATATCAATAGCTAAGTTATAATCTCTAAGGTTGTCAAGGTAGACACATGCATATGATATTGATTATAGTGAATAGGTAACAAGGATAGTCCTATGTTATACTTGCCTTGATCAAAGTTCTCCGATAGATACTGCTGGTCCGGCTCAAAATAATACTCCTAATCGTCGTAGTACTGCTCACCGTCTAAATTCGATCACCAAGCATCAACATACAAACATTCCGAGCAAACATACACGAAGCAAACAAAAGATACAATTAGAACAGTACACCAACAGTAGAAAAACATTTAGGAAAGCTTACAAAACTATTATACACGTTACTACAATCACACAGACGTAAAGATCACGAAATTCGGATCTAAAACGTGAAAGTTATAAATTTTCTAAGGTTTCCTATAGATAAATAATTATTTTAATATAAACTCGAAAATTAAACTTTTCAAACCTACTGTACAGCTACACTAACATATAGGGCTTGCAAATACAAACCTAACGCAACTTGAACGGGTCAAATCGGAGTTAAAACGTGGAAGATATGGCCTAAACAAGATTGTATGTGTATACGTATTTCTATTGTATTTCGGGATTTGTTTTTCTAAAGGAAAACGGCAATAAAGTGTGGGTGATGTTAGGATGATGTCATCATGCTAATAAGAATTCAATGGACACGCATGGCTGCTCTGCTGTTGTACAAACTGGGTAGCCATGATTTGCATCTACTAAACAATTTATAAATAAAAAAAACGCATTAATGTGAATATTAATCGAGTTAACATTTTAAGAAAGTGCCGACGCATGAACCTATGTTATTTTAAATTTAAAGAAACATGGCATAAACATTAATTATTCTAATCAAATATTTATAATTTATATAATCTGACACATATACAAGCGCTAATCAAACCATCTCATGTTTTACATTTAAACTAAACAAATTATAATCAACAACCAGTAATATTAATTGAGTTAAAGCTAATCATATTTTATTTGATAAAGTATTGTCACGTAATTTATATATTAAGCAAGTTAAACTTTATCTGTGCAAAGAAAATAATTAAACATGTGTCGTGATATTCGCTGCTGCTACGCTACGTCGTGGATTACGTCTAAACAATGCAGGCATGACGTTAACAGTATTTACAACCAAGATAATAATGGGGACAAGGAAACTGGGCTGACCATTGATCATGGACGTGGTCATTTGCTTGCATGCTGGTGATAGATGGCTCTGCTCGGCGAGATCGGATAAACTTCAAGCGGAGGGTCGCCACGGCATCGGACAAAACTAGGGCTCGATGGCGCTGCGAATCGGGGCGAAGCGAGGGCAGCAGGATTATCAAACCACCACCCTCAACTGTCTCAACGGTCCGTGCAAGAAGGTTAAGCGTCAGCGCCTCAAAGTCCTCTTTGTTTCCCAGAATGGCTATTGAGGCCTCAGTCAAGATCATCGTATCCAGTATGAGATTGAGGGCCACCACCTGCATCGTTGTCGTTATCGTTGCCGCCAGACCGTCAACGTTGTTGGGATTGCTGCTCTCTGCCTGGGCAGCACCAAAGGCGGCCCTGAGAGGCCAGGGCAGCGAAATCCTGAACCTCCGCTCAGCCACCCTGGGGAAGGAGGCTGCGGGAGCGGGAGCTGGAGACGCGGCGTGCTGCTGCTGGTGGGTGCGGTTGTAGTCGGGATCGTCGGTGGGCAACTCGAAGCGGCAGACCGGGCAGGAGCTGTGGAGGTCGAGCCACGGGAGGATGCAGTCCCTGTGGAAGACGTGTTTGCAGGGGAGCTGCTTGGCGGCGGCACCGAGGTGGAAGTCGTCCATGCAGATGGCGCACTGGGCGACAGGCTAGCGGCGGCAACAAACCATGGCAGGGAACTCAGAAGTTGCAGGTCGACGGCGGTGCGGCAGCCATGCTCGGAACGGCGTCCGGCAACAGCGGCGGCGGCGGCAACAGCGGCGGCGAACGGCAACAGCGGCGGCGGCTGGAACCCACTAGGGTAAAGATGCGGCCTTCAACATGCTATAGATATATATAGGCTAACAGATATGGGCCTTGCGTAGCACACCATATTATTCAACGCAAGGAGTTACTTTCGATTTCAACTGATCAGCTGAGCGACGGGAAAGAACCGAACACTACACGTATTGCAGCATGCACGTATACATATATATGTAGATTTAAGATACGGCGAGAGATAGAGGGAGCTACGAGCGACGGCTCGCGATAAGAGTTGTACTTCTGGAACCAGGGCGTCGAGGGCTACGCCGGCATATATATAGTTGTAGGGTTTGGAAACTTTTCGGATTTTCTTAATTTCGGGATTATTTTAATTCCGCGAATAAAATAATTTCAGAAAATCTAAAATTACCTTTTTGGTCGCGAAAAATAGCCCGGAGCTCAGAAAAATCACGGAAAAATCCTGGAGACTCTTGGAAAGATAAGGAACTCAACTAAATGAGTTTGAGCACATGAAAAGATTGATGAAGAGATCAAGGAAAAAGATTAAGCTCATGAAAATTGAAATTTTAAATCCAGAAAATGCCAAAAAAATTTCCGGTGAGAAGTAAACGTCGTCCTATGGTATTTTGAAAATAATAGCACTCACCAACACCAAAGACAAGCATCACATAAACACAACATTATTAAATTAATATGAAAAAGTTTAAAACCACAATTTTCTATATTTAAATTAGCAGCAACTTAACTTATCTAACAAATTTATTCAAACATTGAAATCATTTATTTTATTTAGTGTTTTTCATGCACAATCCAAAATAGGAAATTTTAGGTGTGACAGGAGTGTTTTTCCATTGTCTGCTATCTAAGGTTATATTCTTTGTATTAATACGTAATATTATAAGTATTGTCTTTTGATATTACTCCTTATTTGTGGCCATATGTGTGAGTTGACTTCCTAAGCTCACATATGGTGTGTATCTGGTTTTGTCCCTAAAACCAGGTGCTACAATGTCTAATCTTAGATCCCATGCTTAAGTTATATTGGTTAGCATGTTCTTATGATCGTGGTGATCAGAAGTTCATAGGTTATCTACATCTACCATATTAGATGACATGTGTTTATCGTATGCCCTTAGAAAAATGTTTGTGCAGAATGAAAAGATCAAGATAGTATCTGATGCTAAGTAGGGGAACAATATTCAGTAGGAAGAATATAGGGTTCTGGTTTAAATATGCTTTTCAATACTATGATTGATCCCTTTGCTTGTTGACTACATAGATCTAAATGTTAATTCATTTATCTTGTGTTTGCAGCTATAATTTATGTGATACGTTCATTTAATTAGACCTATCTATCTAGTTACATGTTCTTATTATGTCCCTCAAGTTTTACCTAATTAAGCTCTAATAACACATGTTTATCCCTTCTTGTATTGTTCCTATATGTATATGTTTTCACACTATTTAGAGTAGGATAGTTATATATTGCTTTGATGCATGAGTTAATCTAGAATCTTAATCCTAGTTTTATTGATTCAATATAAACTTTAGAATACTCCTTGAGAAATCTACAACTCCACTGTGTGCTTGTAGTATGAGAATTACATAGTGACAGAGTACCAGCAGTTAACACTTGTCTTTTACGAGAATGGTAAGCCAAGTAACAAATTCTGACCGAGCAATGTGGTGGGTTTGATGAGGTGTAGCTAGATGACTAATACTCTATCCACTCTGATCATTCATTAGGCATCCTAGCCCATCTCACAAATGATTGAAAGCATGAATCAACCCTTACCTATGGCTGAGGGGTATGGTGGGTTGGTCTTGTATTTCGTGTGTGAAATTTTTTACAACATACAAGGTTCAATAAATTCAAATTGTCACGCTCTCTGTTATAATCAGTTATTGTAGAGATCTATATTTTTTGTCTCATGGAAGATTGAGCTCATACCATGTAATCACTTTACTATATTTATGCATGACGCTTGACCTAGAGAATAGAGCTTGAATGTATTTTGCTTATAATATATAACTTACCATGAATTATTGCTACATAAAATCATTATGTATTTTATGTTGTTGTAAATCTACTACCACTAAATTATGTAGTATTGTGAATAACTCTTGTGCATACCCATACTCTTGGTAATATTGATAAGTTGTTTTGCAAGTTCATTAAAGATTGTGTTTGGCCACTTTCACTTGATCATGAGCTGCAAGCATGGAGTATGGCCAAATATGTAAGAGTGGATGAATGGGCTGTCACACCCATTTTTAAGGACAAAAATAGGATGCATAAAGTACTCATGTGCGCCCCAGGACATGATCGCACACACAAGTAGACAAATTACATAGTATCATCACAGTGCTTATTACATAGCGAATAAGAATTTAAGACATAGTCTTGAACTATAAATAATAATAACTAATAGTAGATCTCCAGCGGAAACTCCAAACACAGGGACACGGTTGACTAGTTGACACCAAGACTAGTACTCATTATGATAATCTTCCTCATAATCTTCATCTGTTATGGTGGAAATAGCAAGGGTGAGTCCATGTCGAACTCAACAAATATAACACAGGGTTCATGAGGCTCAAAAGGCTAGACACTGTTTGACTGCGTTTAGCTTTTAAACCATTATATAATTAACAATTTAAGTAGCATCAAGATACTCCAATCCCTTTAATGAAACAATGATCCATTGTAATATAGATAACGAATAACATTAACATGAGCATAATAATAATCAACAATAATTAAACATGATATAACAATTATGATCAACTATTCCATAAGAATCCCCAAGGCCGCTCGTATCCGTGAGCACGGCTCGTATCCGTGAGCACGGCGCAGAGGTGTACACTTTCACTATGAGTCATGATTTCCAAATGCGTGGGGAGATCAAACCCAAACACCGGAGAACCATATAAAGCCATTCAAAAGTTTGTCTAACAAGTTAGGGCCATTAGATTCACTCGGTAGACAGATGTAGAACCCCACTTCCCAGTGGCACAACAACCGCAGCCTATACACACTAGGCCAGGGGCTCGCACTACACCCAACGTGGCAAGCCTTTCTTACGCCATTTAAGGTAACCACTAACAAGCTAGAAAAGGTCTTTTAAACAACTAAAGATAGAGCCATATAGCCCTCACAGTTGTACTGTATATCCCGGTTATCACTTACAGATAAGTCCTTATGGAGAGAAACTAGAGCATCAAAATAATACACATGCTCTAGCCCCCTTTTAACAGTAATAAAATCATCTTAATGATTGATTGCTTAATCCATTAATCAAATTACAAGATCATTGTTCATAGTTTAAGCACTAGCAGTAGCTACCCACATGCATTCCCAAGGTTGACAAGGAATCAAGATAACAATCACTAAATTATAATCTCTAGGGTTGTCAAGGTAAGCACATGCACATGTATGATAATTTCAATGTATAGGTAACAAGGATAGTCCTGTGTTATACTTGCCTTGATCAAAACTCTCCGAGTGATACCGCTGATCTAGCTCAAAGTAATACTCCTGATTGTCCAGATACTGCTCACCTTCTATACCCGATCATCAATCAACAACACACATGCATCCAATCAAACATACACGAAGCAAACAAAGAGATATAATTAGAACAGTACACCAACAGTAGCAAAACAGTAATAAAAGTTTATAAAACTCTTCTACACGTTTCTACGATCACACAGACGCAAAGATCACCAAATTCGGAGTTAAAACGTGAAAGTTATAAATTTTCTAAGATTTCCTATAGATAAATAAATACTTAATTATAAACTCGAAAAATAAATTATCAAAATTAACAGTACAACTACACTAACATGTAGAGCTCGCAAATACAAACCTAACGCAACTTGAACGGATCAAATCGGAGTTAAAACGAAGATTTTATGACCAAAACAATCCTAGTGGCAAAACTGTAAATACCTGAAAACGTATTTTTGATTTAACCGGAAGAGAATACGCTTTCAAAACGCGAAAACGTACTTTCAGCTTTACGCTATGGATAGCGGGTTAAATTCTGAAAAACTAAGGGGCTCTTTAAGAATTTTGCCACGCGAAAAGGTAAGTTCTAATCTTGGCCGCTTATCCAAGATCGGACGGCCCACGTTTCTTCCAGAGGAGACCGGCGGCGCTTCCGCCGCCCCGCCCCAACCCCACGGCGGCGCCATGGCCGGCGGCTCGCCGGACATGCCAAACCCGCCCTAGACTTTACCAAAAGATGCGCGGTTGGTACCAATCGAACGGGAAGCTCAATGCGATCTCACCTCGGGTTCCAAGACGGTCAATCACGGCACGGGAACGACGGGCGGCTCCAAAAGGCGGGCGGCTTAGCTCCTTCACACGGTAAGAACACAACACGACCTTAACTTCAAAATTGATAGCACAAATTGAGTCACAACAATGAACTAAAGCTAATAGAGCAACTTACAGCGACTAGAACGCGAAGTAGCCGACGAATTCGCCCCCACCGCGGCTTCTAGGGTTCAAAGGCGCGGCTAGGGAAACTACAACCCAAAATCCGAATAAAAAGGTTAAGACAGGTGCGGTTCTAGCTTATATAGGATAGTGACGTGATCAATTTGGAAAGGGACCCCCTTGATTCACGGATTCGTTTGCGGTTCGAAGATGGAATTCGTGACCGGCTCGGTTACGTGAGATGGGAGAAGCATCCGATAGCCGGGACCCACTTGTCAGCGGAAGAAAGGAGGGAGGGGCGCGGCTGCTGGCTCGGCCGAACTGGGCTGCTCGTCAGCTGGGCCGGCCCACACGGTCACGGCGCGGAGGAAAACAGGCCGCCCTGAACGGGCCGTCGGCCACCAGGCTGAAGGTAAGTTGTTTCTCTTTTTTTTCTTTATTTGCTTATTTTCAAAAGTATCTCAAATAAAATTTTCTAATCCAAAATAGTGAAAAATAAATCCACACCACATAATAAAAGAAATGCAACAGCATGAATGCAACACCAAATATTTTTTTAAAATTTTAATTCCCTTTATCTAAATTATTTAAAATTCATTACTCCTAAAATTTGGGTGTTACAAATTCTACCCCCTTAAAAGAATCTCGTCCTCGAGATTGGACTGCTTACTCAAACAATTGAGGATATGATTTCCTCAATTCATCCTCTCTTTCCCAAGTTGCCTCTGCCTCAGAATATCGATTCCACTGTACTTTGCACATCTTAATAATCCGACTTCGAGTAACTCTCTCAGCAGTTTCTAAAATCTTGATCGGAAACTCTTCATATGTAAGATCCTCCTTTACAGTCAATTCTTCTAAAGGTATCTGCTCCTCAAGCACCCGTAAACACTTCTTAAGTTGTGAAACATGAAACACATCATGCACTCCAGATAAATTCTTAGGCAACTCTAATTGATAAGCAACTTCCCCACGTCTAGCAAAAACTTTAAATGGTCCAACATACCTTGGTGCTAATTTGCCTTTCATGTTAAACCTCTTCACACTTCTCATAGGTGACACCTTCAAATAGACATAATCACCTACCTCAAAAACTAAATCTCTTCTCCTATTGTCAGTATAACTCTTCTGACGAGACTGTGCCACCCTCAAATTCTCACGAATCACCCGCACTTGATCTTCTGCGTTTCTAAGAACATCGGTACCAAACACCTGAGATTCACCTGTCTGATCCCAAAACAATGGAGTCCTACACTTACGTCCATACAAAGCCTCAAACGGTGCTATCATAAGACTCTGTTGATAACTATTATTATAAGAGAATTCTGCATAAGGCAAACTCTTATCCCAACTGGTTCCATATTGCAATGCACAAGCTCTCAACATATCCTCTAATACCTGGTTGGTCCTTTCAGTCTGCCCATCTGTCTATGGATGATATGCTGTACTAAAATTCAATTTTGTTCCCAAAGATTCATGTACAACTTTCCAAAAATGTGACGTAAACTGCGATCCTCGATCAGATACAATCTTCTTTGGAACTCCATGCAAACATACTATCCTCTCCATATACAACTCTGCCAATTTTGGTCCATGGTAAGTAGTCTTAACTGGTATAAAATGAGCAACTTTTGTTAACCGATCTACTATCACTCAAATAGAATCATAACCTCTCTGAGTACATGGTAACCCTACTATAAAGTCCATACCAACTTCCTCCCACTTTCATTCAGGAATCTTCATTGGTTGCAACAATCCAGCAGGTCTCTGATGCTCAGCTTTCACCCTCTGACAAGTATCACACAATGTCACATACTCAGCCACATCTCGTTTTAATCCAACCCACCAATATTTCTGTTTAAGATCTAAATATATCTTAGTACTGCCAGGATGAATAGAATAAGCTGACTCATGAGCTTCACGAAGAATTGCCTGTCCAACAGCTTGATCCTCAGGTACACACAGCCTCTTTCCAAACCACAAAATCCCATTATCATCCATTCGAAACCCTGGTGACTTACCAATCACTATATCCTCCGCTATCTTCTTTAGTTTCTCATCCTTCAACTGACCCTTATAAATTTCTTGCTCTAAGGTAGGCTCTATCACTAATTCCATTGTATTAGTAACAATTCCCAAATTCAAATATTCAAATTCAGCACATAACTCCCTAGTCATAGACAACGTCCGTATCTCATTGGCATAACTTTTTCTACTAAGAGCATCAGCTACTACATTAGCCTTACCAGGATGATAGTGTATCTCAATATCATAATTCTTAATCAACTCTAACCATCTGCGTTGCCTCAAATTCAGGTCTGACTGAGTGAAAATATACTTCAAACTCTTATGATCAGTGTATATATCACTCTTATGTCCAATCAAATAATGTCTCCAAATCTTCAAAGCATGAACCACAGCTGCTAATTCCAAGTCATGCGTAGGATAATTCAACTCATGCTTTCTCAACTGCCTAGATGCATAAGCCACAACTCTGCCTTCTTGCATAAGAACACATCCCAAACCTTGACGAGAAGCATCATAATATATAGAAAACTTCTTACTCAAATCTGGCAAAACCAATACAGGCGTTGTAGTTAACCTCTTCTTCAATTCTTCAAAACTAGCTTGACATTTATCAGACCACACAAACTTGGCATTCTTCTCTAACAGAGATGTCATAGGTTTAGCAAGTTTAGAAAACCCTTCAATGAACCGTCTGTAATATCCAGCCAATCCTAAGAAACTGCGAATCTCGCTAGCATCAGTAGGTGGTTTCCAATTCAATACATCCTTTACTTTACCTGGATCCACTAATATCCATCCATTAGAAATAATATGACCAAGGAAAGAAACTTCCTTCAACCAAAACTCACATTTACTTCGTTTCGCATACAGTTTATGCTCTCTAAGCTTCTGCAATACCAACCTCAAATGTTCAGCAACTCAGTAAAACTGTCATATCTCGAGCTACAGACGTCCAATTCAGATGATCTTTACATGGTTGGAAAGCTTTCAAAATTATCTACAACTTTATTCACAACACTTTTTCTGATTCTGTCTATAAATTGGCCAAAACTGAACTTAACCGAAACTATTTCAGAATTCCAGACTTTGCAGTAACCTCAACTTGGAATAGATATATCTCTTAGCTCATAATAGATATTAAAGTGATTCTTGTGGGGTTGGAAAGATATAGAAGTCTAATTATTCCCAGTAAAATTTCTTAAATTTCCCATTAACGGATTTTAAGTTATTTCTAAAACATCCCAGACTGATCCAAAAATCAGCAAAGGACAGAACTAAGTTCACCTCATAACCAACTAATATATTTTGATCAAACTTAATATTCTTAACCATGGAACTTGTAGGCATGTCTACAAAACTCCAGCACACATTACAAAGATCCAAATCACACATTATCATAATAACAATCCATCAATCACACAATTGTTCACACCACAAACTGACTCTCAAAACAACCCAACTTAAAATTGACTCGCAACTACTATCATTCCTATTACATAGGGATTTTTCCTATTTCCTAATTAAGCTTCTCATAAATCTTGGAACGACCTAACTCCGCCCTTAATTGGTCAATCTCCTTATAAGCTTGCTCCTTAAGTTCTTTTTCCTTCAGCAACTCATCCTTCAAATCCACCTCATGGAGAGCCATTTCACGAGCTAATCCCACCGTAGCTTGTAGAGTCAAGGATGAATCATCTGCAAGCGGCACGATCGAAACACCCTTGTCATGTAGGAAACAAGGGAAGTGCCGGAGTGCACCCTGTAATGTCTTGTCCGAGCGTAGACCATGGTAGTAAACGAACGCATTGTAGGCGACATCTTCCATGCTTGTTTCTACGGTTGCCCGGCTCACTCGGGTAATGAACTTTGACTCCACCTTAGGCTCCTTAGTGGTAGGATCCCTTTTCTTAACCCACAGCTCTGTTTCCCAATAGGAATCCATCCATGGATGACTATACTCTGCACTGCGATACTCCAACGTAGCTTCCCAGTCGTAGTAGTTGTTGTCCAAGGTTCTTGTCAACATATCATGGAAGAAAGCATCAGCTTTAGGAACCATGATATGAAGCTTCGTGGTCCACCCCATAACTACATCCTCCATTGGTGTGTCACCGACTCTTGATTCAGCATCAGATAGCTCTTGGTCACCATCTTCATATGGCTCCTGGGGTTTGAAATGGGCAACGTACTGTGCAGCTGACAGGCGGGGATGAGGAGGCATCTACAAGATTTAGACATAGATTAGATAGAATCAATGTATTTTCACAATAGAATAAAGTAGAGGAAGCATAAAAATTTAGTAATTAACAAGGTAAAAGGAGGAAGCATGAAATAAGTGATGCATGGATGCTATTAACGACCATTCTAACTAGGCTTGCGTCCTATAGTCAACACGGCTCTGATACCAATCTGTCACACCCATTTTTAAGGACAAAAATAGGATGCATAAAGTACTCATTTGCGCCCCAAGACATGATCGCACACACAAGTAGACAAATTACATAGTATCATCACAGTGCTTATTACATAGCGAATAAGAATTTAAGACATAGTCTTGAACTATAAATAATAATAACTAATAGTAGATCTCCAGCGGAAACTCCAAACACAGGGACACGGTTGACTAGTTGACACCAAGACTAGTACTCATTACGATAATCTTCCTCATAATCTTCATCTGTTATGGTGGAAATAGCAAGGGTGAGTCCATGTCGAACTCAACAAATATAACACAGGGTTCATGAGGCTCAAAAGGCTAGACACTGTTTGACTGCGTTTAGCTTTTAAACCATTATATAATTAACAATTTAAGTAGCATCAAGATACTCCAATCCCTTTAATGAAACAATGATCCATTGTAATATAGATAACGAATAGCATTAACATGAGCATAATAATAATCAACAATAATTAAACATGATATAACAATTATGATCAACTATTCCATAAGAATCCCCAAGGCCGCTCGTATCCGTGAGCACGGCTAGTATACCAGTTTATTAAACTCTGCGCAGAGGTGTACACTTTCACTGTGAGTCATGATTTCCAAATGCGTGGGGAGATCAAACCCAAACACCGGAGAACCATATAAAGCCATTCAAAAGTTCGTCTAACAAGTTAGGGCCATTAGATTCACTCGGCAGGCAGATGTAGAACCCCCCTTCCCAGTGGCACAACAATCGCAGCCTATACACACTAGGCCAGGGGCTCGCACTACACCCAATGTGGCAAGCCTTTCTTACACCATTTAAGGTAACCACTAACAAGCTAGAAAAGGTCTTTTAAACAACTAAAACCAGAGCCATATAGCCCTCACAGCTGTACTGTATATCCCGGTTATCACTTACAGATAAGTCCTTATGGAGAGAAACCAGAGCATCAAAATAATACACATGCTCTAGCCCCCTTTTAATAGTAATAAAATCATTTAATGATTGATTGCTTAATCCATTAATCAAATTACAAGATCATTGTTCATAGTTTAAGCACTAGCAGTAGCTACCCATATGCATTCCCAAGGTTGACAAGGAATCAAGATAACAATCACTAAATTATAATCTCTAGGGTTGTCAAGGTAAGCACATGCACATGTATGATAATTTCAATGTATAGGTAACAAGGATAGTCATGCGTTATACTTGCCTTGATCAAAACTCTCCGAGTGATACCGCTGATCTAGCTCAAAGTAATACTCCTGATCGTCCAGATACTGCTCACCTTCTATATCCGATCATCAATCAACAACACACATGCATCCAATCAAACATACACGAAGCAAACAAAGAGATATAATTAGAACAGTACACCAACAGTAGCAAAACAGTAATAAAAGTTTATAAAACTCTTCTACACGTTTCTACGATCACACAGACGCAAAGATCACCAAATTCGGAGTTAAAACGTGAAAGTTATGAATTTTCTAAGATTTCCTATAGATAAATAAATACTTAATTATAAACTCGAAAAATAAATTATCAAAATTAACTGTACAACTACACTAACATGTAGAGCTCACAAATACAAACCTAACGCAACTTGAACGGATGAAATCGGAGTTAAAACGAAGATTTTATGACCAAAACAATCCTAGTGGTAAAACTGTAAATACCTGAAAACGTATTTTTGATTTAACCGGAAGAGAATACGCTTTCAAAACGCGAAAACGTACTTTCAGCTTTAAGCTATGGACAGCGGGTTAAATTCTGAAAAACTAAGGGGCTCTTTAAGAATTTTGCCACGCGAAAAGGTAAGTTCTAATCTTGGCCGCTTATCCAAGATCGGACGGCCCACGTTTCTTCCAGAGGAGACCGGCGGCGCTTCCGCCGCCCCGCCCCAACCCCACGGCGGCGCCATGGCCGGCGGCTCGCCGGACATGCCAAACCCGCCCTAGACTTCACCAAAAGATGCGCGGTTGGTACCAATCGAATGGGAAGCTCAATGCGATCTCACCTCGGGTTCCAAGACGGTCAATCACGGCACGGGAACGACGGGCGGCTCCAAAAGGCGGGCGGCTTAGCTCCTTCACACGGTAAGAACACAACACGACCTTAACTTCAAAATTGATAGCACAAATTGAGTCACAACAACGAACTAAAGCTAATAGAGCAACTTACAGCGACTAGAACGCGAAGTAGCCGACGAATTCGCCCCCACCGCGGCTTCTAGGGTTCAAAGGCGCGGCTAGGGCAACTACAACCCAAAATCTGAATAAAAAGGGTAAGGCAGGTGCGGTTCAATTTGGAAAGGGACCCCCTTGATTCACGGATTCGGTTGCGGTTCGAAGATGGAATTCGTGACCGGCTCGGTTACGTGAGATGGGTGAAGCATCCGACAGCCGGGACCCACTTGTCAGCGGAAGAAAGGTGGGAGGGGCGCGGCTGCTGGCTCGGCCGAAATGGGCTGCTCGTCAGCTGGGCCGGCCCACGCGGTCACGGCGCGGAGGAAAACAGGCCGCCCTGAACGGGCCGTCGGCCACCAGGCTGAAGGTAAGTTGTTTCTCTTTTTTTTTATTTGCTTATTTTCAAAAGTATCTCAAATAAAATTTTCTAATCCAAAATAGTGTAAAATAAATCCACACCACATAATAAAAGAAATGCAACAGCATGAATGCAACACCAAATATTTTTTTAAATTTTAATTCCCTTTATCTAAATTATTTAAAATTCATTACTCCTAAAATTTGGGTGTTACATGGGCAGGCATGAATGCTGCCCTCATTAACTAATGTTACAGCACAACTATGTAGTGGAAAATTAAACTGTGGAGTAGTTTGTTCTTATTTCTAGATATTTTTGAAGAAATGTTCTTGTTGTATATTTAGATATGCCTTATATGTTGTGTTGAATTGTATGTTTCCCATAGTTTTTGGTTCCTGAAAATTTTGCTTGTGGGAGGTGCATCCCATATGAACTATCATTGTTATTTTTTTAAGTTAAGTGTATTGAGTAGGGAACATCTTGGCTAAGGTGAATTAATCTATGTGCTTCCCCACAGACGGAGAACACATCTAGATAGACTGGTGGAGTGAGGTGCTTGTCCTTACCTAGGGGTAGAAATGAATACTCCACCATGAGCTCACACCACACTATAAGCCAGGCAAGGGGTGGTGGCACCAAAGAGCAATGAGAAGGAAACGTCGATGCTCTAGTTTAAGCCATGGAGTATAGGAGGAAAGATGGGAGGGAGGATAATTTTATTTTATTACTCATTACCTCATCATCCCAATGACTGCTAGTGTTGACAACAACCAGGTGGGTGGGAGTGACAAGCAACTTTGGCTCATACAAGACACAAACAAAACTACATACCGGAGTAATATACTACTACGAGGTAGCTCCTATTCTTCTCTTGCCCCACTAGCGAGGCCGCATGACATAGGCAAAATCGGGCCAAGCTAGATCTAGGTTTGGGCCGCTCGTGGTGGTTGCTTTGGAGAAAGACTTAAGCACCAAATATTGTTATGTGGATCCAAAGGTGGTAGCTTCTGAGTAACCTCTAAAGTAGAGACTATAGATAACTCAATTTGCAATGTCCATGTTTTAGGAAAGAGTGTTGAAGCTCTAGCAATTCAAGGAAAGAGTCAAGCATGAAGAAACTTTGCTGCCAGCAAACTTTGTTCCTTCTTGTATAATTTAGCACATACCACGCACATGATGAATACACATTTGCATGGATCACCATGCATCATATCAGCAACATCTGCAAACATAGAATACGTACTCAATGTAAGATTCAATTGATACGCACAAGAAGCCAAGTACACTTACATTATTGATAGTATGCAACACCACTAATTTTAATACATCAGGCATGACAAGCCCTTTTATTCTCCATTACCTAAATACTCAATATTATTAGTAAATGTGTTTATCAGACACGCAATTCCTTGTAGAAGGCCTATGGGTAACCACTGTCGGTGCTTCCAGACCCACTCCCAGAGCCGCTTCCATATCCACTACCACTTGGACCACTTTGTCCACTACCACCGCCACCACCTTGGGCACCTGCCTGAGCATATCCACCACCATAAGGCCCATATCCACTAGCCTGACCATATCCAGAGCCAGAGCCAGAACCTTGTCCAGACCCACCATTTTGTCCGCCGCCACCACCTCCACCCTGACCACCTCCCTGAGCATACCCTCCTCCATAATAAGGCCCATACCCGCCAGCTTGACCATACCCAGAACCTAAGCCGGAACCAGACCCAGAACCCCCATATTGTCCTCCACCGCCACCTGCACCCTGGCCACCTCCCTGAGCATATGTGCCACCGTTAGATCCATACCCACCGGCTTGACCGTACCCAGATCCTGAGCCAGATCCAGACCCAGAACCCCCATATTGTCCTCCACCACTACCTCCACCCTGACCACCTCCCTGAGCATATGCCCCGCCATCAGATCCAAACCCACTAGCTTGACCGTACCCAGAACCAGAGCCGGAACCATATCCCAACCCGCCAGCTTGTCCACCACCGCCACCTCCCCCTCCACCACCTCCACCCCCAGCGCTAACATATCTTGCTACCCTTGCAGCATTGCTGGTCAGTCCAATGCTAAGGAGGACGAGGAAGCAAAGGGCTACGGACTTGGTTCTGGCCATTGTGGGCACCAAGCTTTTGTGAACCTGAGGATGGGATGAGTTGGAAGTGAAGAGTGTGTGGGTATTTATAGTGGAGGTGGCCATGCAAAGCAGCAGCACAAATAAGAGACACTTGCTCACCAGTCGTTCATCAAGGAAAAGAAAACGAAATGGTAGGTTAGGTTAGTACTGTGTGACTTTGAGGCATACACACGGATGGAACTCTTTTCTCAGTCGGCCTGACTTTAGGTGTGAAAATTATTGAGTTGATAGAGAATGGCTATCAGACTATGGGCGAGGTTATTAAGAAGGTTAGAATACAACGTACTCAAGCGGCCAATGTATTGGACCATCGATTCCATGTTGATGTAGTGATGTACAAGAAGTTAAATCATGTGTCTTATGTTACTATACAAGAAGTTAGAATATAACATACTTATGGTCTCTAAATTAAAATGCAGCACTGCTAGCACTTGTCGTATGTACTGTAGTATACAATTTGGATGTAAGATCTCCAAAATTTGATGAATTTTTGTAAGCCTGATGACAAAAAAATAATATTAACCTAATGCTCCGAGATTCCGGCTTACCTGCGGTAGCACAGGCCAGTGAAGGAAATCTTAATCAAATGCTACTATACAGAGAGCTGCATGGCATATTTCTGCCGACAAGCATGCATACACGTTACAGTAAGATGCAGAGCGGCTTGTTTTGCGGCCAAAGCTTTGTATTCTGAGACTAAACAAGTGGCTAGGGGACCGTACCCCTCTTTCGAGCTTGTCGAGAGCGAATGCATTTCTGTCCGAAATTAAGCAGCATGCAAACGTTTGAGATCGACATAAAGCTGTTAGGCACTCTGCGACTGTGATGTCTGGCTAATAAGACACTACTCAGTACCAATATATATACCACTATTCAAACACACACACTCTGTCGATCTGTTTGACTTGAGCTTTCTCTGAAGGTTGACATTGTGTGTGGCCCTAGCGGGGTGGCTGGAGCTAGCTCGCCAGTGCAAGTAGAGTACTGACTAACTGATGTGTTCAAACGACGGCCAAATCCCTGTCAACGCGAGTCTTCCTCAGGATAAGGGAGACAGCTAGCCATATCCGTATGATCGATGGTACTACGCGTCTACGCCGCCACCACACATGTGCGGGACAGATCATGGTGACCGTCAAATACATCGACCTGTCACGTGTGCCCATGCCTGGATTCGCCGCAGACTCACGAACTTCTACGGCTGTACCCACAGATACTCTGTACTCAATCTAACACATGCCATATATATTAACGGATATGTAGAACCTTAACTCGCTGACATTGTACACTACCTTTTTTATATAAATGATTTTTACATGCTCCTATTTTTTTCAATGATGATTTACATTGCAAACCATCTATAACTAGAGCACTATAGCTTACATTCTTCATTTCCTATATACTTTTCGTTGACTTACTCCTTTTGAGAGTCATCAGATCCATCAAACGTTGCGTCTATAGCAACTACAACACAACCGGCCGTTTGGTTGAAGATACGGTAGTTGTGCTCATAGATTTCTCACTTGATTAGGGTTTCCATCTAGGAGAATGACTGTTAATGTTTTTATTTTTATATCAATCTAGACTAAGTTACGTTTATGATTACAAGGAGACAAATGCTTAACACATTTGGCATATAACTATTTTTAGTAGTTGTCAAGTTTTTTTAGATGATGGAATGAATGTTATGGCATATATAAACACATTTAGCCCTCTCTTTCCAAGAGGCATGAGTTCATACTTGTTACAACACAAAAGTTGCACCAATTATGTATAGTTTACACCCTTGGTATATTAGTTTCTTAGTAGCTCAAGGTTTTAAATGGCTGCAAGCATGGAGTATGGTCAAATATGTATGAGTGGATGAATGGGTAGGCATGAATGTCACCGTTAACTAATGCTACAAGACAAGTGTGTAGCCGAAAATTAAAGTGTGGACTAGTTTGTTCTTATTTCTAGCTATTTTTGTAGAAACGTTCTTGTATATTAGATATGCCTTATATGTTGTATTGAATTGTATGTTTCTCCATAGTTTTTGGTTCCTGACAATTTTGCTTGTGGGAGGTGCATCCCATGGACTATCAGAGTTAATTTTCTTAAGTTAAGCTGATTGACCAGTGCACAGCATGGCTTAGGTGAATTAATCTAGGTGGTTCCCCATAGGAGGGGAACAAATCCAGATAGCCTGGTGAATGCTCATCGTCCTTACCCAGGGGCACAAATACATCCTCCACCATGTGCTCTCGCTACAGTATAAGCGAAGCAAAGGGAGGTGCCCCCAAAAGGGCAAGGACATGGAGACTATCATGCTCCGGTTTGAGCCATGGACTGGGAGGAAAAGGAGGGAGGAAAGGGGCTTTATTTATTACTTATTACCGCATCAACCCAGTGATGATGACTAGTGTTGAGTGTTGATGACAGCCAGGAATCCATCATTTGACTGATCTTTATATTTTGCATTATTATTTCCTACAAAGATAATCAAGAGAGCTTTCTTTGTTTCAATTACTCTTTAGATCTTGTTGTGCTAACTGGCATAGAGTATCTTCATGACATTTTGAATCTTTCCAATAAATTTTAGTTAATTTTGTTACAAATTTAAGGTGTGAACGTGAGCTTCTATTTCTAGGGTCCGGCTTCCAATGTGGGGTTCACATATTGATTTGGCAGTGCCAATTGGCATGAAGTAGCTCCTTGTCGCATTAAATCATCTGCAACAAATTCTACTCAATTTGGATAAAATTTTATAATGAAAACATGAAATTTTAAATCCAGGGTCCAACTTTTTATGTGAACTTGTATGTTCTATGCAAACTTATATATACATTTTATGCAAACTCATTGGTTCTTATAACAAACCTGTGGGTTCAATTATTAATTTGTATGGGTTGGATTGAAACTATGAAAATATGGGGTGGGATTGGTTGAAGAAAATTAAGTTGTTATGGGTGTGAGGAAGGGCCTAGTAGCTTTGGCTCATAGAAACCACAAACAAAACTACATACCTAAGTAATATATTACTAGGAGATGTCACCTATTAATTCTTTCAACCCCTACCTGTGAGGCCACAAGAGATAGGGAGGAAGTGGGTTGAGAGCTAGGTTTGGGTCACTCGTGCGGTGGTTGCTATGGAGGAAAGATTTAAGGACCAAATATTGTTGTTGGCATTCAACAGTGGTAGCTTCTGAGTAACCTCTAAAGTAGAGACTATAGATAACTCAATTTGCAATGTCCATTTTTACGAAAGAGCATTGAAGCTCAAGCAATTCAAGGAAAGAGTCAAGCATGTAGAAACTTTGCTGCCAGCAAACTTTCTTCCTTCCTGTATAATTTAGCACATACCACGCACATGATGAATACACGTTTGCATGGCTCACCGTGCATCATATCTTCAACATCTGCAAACATAGACTACGTACTCAATGTAAGATTCATTTGATACGCACAAGAAGCCAAGTACACTTACATTATTGATAGTATGCAACACCACTAATTTTAATACATGAGGCATGACAAGCCCTTTTATTCTCCATTACCTAAATACTCAATATTATTAGTAAATGTGTTTATCAGACACGCAATTCCCTGTAGAAGGCCTATGGGTAACCACTGCCAGTGCTTCTAGACCCACTCCCAGATCCGCTTCCATATCCACTACCACTTGGACCACTTTGTCCACCGCCACCACCACCACCTTGGGCACCTGCCTGAGCATATCCACCACCATAAGGCCCATATCCGCTCGCCTGACCATATCCAGAGCCAGAGCCAGAACCTTGTCCAGACCCACCATTTTGTCTGCCGCTGCCACCTCCACCCTGACCACCTCCCTGAGCATACCCTCCTCCATAAGGCCCAGACCCACCTGCTTGACCACACTTAAAGTTAGATAAGTTTGATGAACTTTAGTTTTTGTTTGATTGCCACCATAAAGTGTCACAAGATCCTCTCAATATTAAATAATTAGACCATGCATGTCAGAACTTTAAAGATTGCAGCAAGATTCTTTCTTTTTTTTTGAGGGGGCAGCAAGATTCTTTTAAATCTTACTAAGGTGAAGCAAATATTTTGAACACTTAACCGTATAGCCAAGTGAGGCAAAATTTTCTGACAAATGGTGGCAATTTGTAGCGAGAAAATAAGCATGCCACAAAGAGGTCCATTATACATTATGTAAGCTCATAGGTATACGCTGGATGAATTTTTAAGTCTTAACTTCTGATCAAAACGGGTGAATAATAATAATTTAATATTAAGTACATAGTCAATTACTCCCTCCGTTCCAAATTATAAGTCATTTTGACTTTTTTAGTTCATCTATTTTGCTATGTTTCTACACATATTATTATTTCTAAATGTATAGATAAATTGATATACCAAAAAAGTCAAAGCGACTTATAATTTGAAACAGATGGAGTATTAATTAGTACCACCCTGTTCGCTTATGCTAAAATTTAGCTTATGCTGCATGTCTATCACTCCGTGAGAGTTTGATGAGAAGCAGCCAATCGATTGAGTGAACGGTTTAGTGGATCCTAGTAACCAAGGTTGTGCAGTGTGCAGACGTACAGTGCAGCGGTGGTGCACTGCTCTTCACTTCCTCTGTAAGAGAATAGAGACCGGGGAATGCGTGAATGGATTGATTTGCATTATCCTTGGTCGGTACCTATAGAGTGCCTGCATACTTACATGTTAGGACAAATGGCTGAGAGCAACCTAACCTATCTATAACACTAAGACCAGGTACACTAGCCTAACTATAGCATTAAGACTAGGTACACTCTAACATCCCCTGCAGTCACAGCGGGAGCACCGCAGTCACAACTTGGCGCAGTGCAGACCCTGGGACTGGCCCTTTGTGCTAATGTCGAGGTAGCCGAGCTGAAGGGCGCAGTTGACGTGTTCGAAAAAGCTGTGCAGGAAGTAGCCGAGGTCGACGTAGTTGTGGCTACGTTGTCGTGTCAATGGAGCTGTAGGCGCACAAGGGGTGCTAGAATGATGATGGAGACACGTCAAGGCAGTCGTCGTGGGAGGAGGAGATGCCAAAGTTGACGCACTCAAGGACGCCGTGGACGTAGAAGAAAGGCAACGACACAATCGAGGCAGACGGGGTGGGAACGGGAGGGTCGATGCCAAAGTCGATGCAGTCAAGCCGCCTGAGCCGAGGCGTGGCTAGGTTTGCCAGACCTAGCAATGAGCCGGGGACGCACGCATGCACCGGTGTTGCCAATACAGGACGTACAAGGTAGAGGGCCCCAACCATGTGGTTGTGCTAGACGAAGAAGAAGCAATGCAGGAGAGGACACATCGGCGAGTAGGACTCAGCGACAACGTGAGCGGCGGCCGGACCGGCGAGCAGGGCTCAGCGACGCGCGCGGGTAGGGGCAGTTCGATGATGAAGACCCAATCAGCAAGATGAAGACCTTGTGCAGACGGATGGCGTAGCAGGGATTGCGCAACACAGTCGTCGATGCATAGGGGACGACGATGTAGATGCAATGGCGAAGCGGACACACGGGCGTCGGTGCTGCAGCCCGATGAGGCGACACAGTAGCAGCCCTATTGCTTGGAGAAGATGCGTGTAGTACTTGGCGATGGTGTCGATGACGAGCCGAAGTAGTACGCACGAGGTCGACGGGCAGTGGGCGACTCAATCCCGATCAGTGATCGGGCAAACCAAAAAGATATAGCAGCAGGGATCGGGTGTACCTAGCGAGACAGCACAACGGTGGCGGTGCGACCCGATCGGGTGGCGCAAGGCGCACGGTGGGTTGCGGTTGTGCGGGGTCACACGAGGATGGCGCATAGTGACCGGCCGCCACCATGGCGGCTCGGTGTTGGGGTCGACCGAGCTCCATGGTCGGCCGCCGGCACGAGCTCCTCTCTGGCGGCTTCCTCCGGCGACGCTTCGTCCTCCGCTTCATTGCAGCCCGGACAAGCTCGTCCTTATCGGCCAGAGACCTAGGTCCGTTGCTTTCGCCATGCGTTGCCCTGGCCACAGCGAGCGGCACCAGCTCCAGCGATCGCGGGCACCAGTGCCGGACCCAGATCTAGTGGTCGCAGCCCCGACCCCGGAGGCGCGGCCCCGTCGGTGCGCCGCCCTGGTGGTGTGGCCCCTCGGACGGTGTCCACCGCCCCATCTCAGCATCCCCGCAACCAGCGCTCATAGCCCCGACCCCGATGCACGACACGGCCCCACCAGCGGATGCCCTGACCCCTGTCGACGGATGCGAGAGGAAGAAGGGGTGTAGCGCAGCCCAAGTGAGTGGGGACTGCTTCCTCCCCGAGCGAGCAGCGCCGACGCGCCTAGGCAGTGCCGCCACGTGGGCTCTAGGCTAGGGCTTCCTCCCTAGGCTAGCTCAAGACCCTACATGTCATCCCCACACAACTCTCTCTCTCTCTCACTGATGAGCGGACCCTGCACGGAGAGAGGACGAGGCCGGGGGAGGAAGCCACAGCTTCGCAACCAAATGGTCTTTTGCTTTTCCCACAGCTGTCTATCCACAGCTGTTTTTTTTTCAAAAGTCACATCTCACAGTAGTATTTCCAAAAGCCACAGCTCAACCAAACATGACCAAATTATAGCAAAAACGCTATTGCCTCAAGATTAGGCCGGGTCCGACTTGCTTTGGGCCTTATCGAATCGTGCAGGGAACAGCACACTGGACTTGTATTTTGGACCAAAATTGTACCACAACTGGGATCGAACCAGGGCGAGAGCGTTTGAGAACCCAACGGGCCCTTTTTGTAAGGTCCTGTCCATGCACTCGTCGTTCATCGAACTTCTCTCAATTATTGTGAGAGTCTTCCAAAAAAAATAGATTTTTAGACTCTCTTAACTTTTAAAGTCATCCAATTTATCTCCATAAATGGTCTTAGTAGTGGTTTTGGCTGACGTGCCACGCATTAACCATTCTAGTAGCATCACATCAGGCATCAGCCACGATTCCACGAGGAAGATAAATTGTACATTCACTATGGCTTAATGGATCGATTAGACTTTATCCAATTTTGCAAAAAATATATATATATATTTTTAGAAATTTAAAAATGCCAAAAACAAATTTATTCTTAGTAAATCAAAGAAAAGTTGCTTTAACTTAGAAAAATATGAAACTAGCTTTATTCTTTTCTAATCATGCTCTACGTTTTTGTCCCTTGTATATAATTATTTGAATCTTATATGATCTCTTAAAATCTGAAACTGGGCCACTTATGAAACAGGAGATGCAGGCTAAGACAAATCATTTCATACCATAACGCGACTCACTCTGTAACCCATCGTATAAACTTACAAAAAATACATTTCTCAGCAGCAATGTTTTGCTTAACCATTGAGACATGCACGAGAAATTTCAAACACAAAAATATAATTCATGTTCTGATTCCATGTTAATAACATGTATCATGTTGTTTAATTTTGCAGCAGATCTTCTCTAGGGGACATCATGACGACAACACGTGCAGATTCACTAAACCATCATCGGGAGTTGTCGTGTGACTACTCAAACCCCCTAATTGATATCTGTGACTTGGCCAGCAATATCCGGATGGATGCGACCACTTGCTCGTTGGTCGTTATGGATCCCGGCATGACTGGACGGACGCATGCCTCCGAACGCCTACGCCTGTGGTCCGTTTCCGCGCCCTCGATTCGTGCATCCACACAGGAACCCACGCTGCCTAGACATTGCCCGCCTACATCTGCATTTCGTGTGCCCACGTGGGGACCGCTCATGCCTCCTCCCGCTTCCCACACGCATGCCATATGCAACACCCTATCTACTTTTAAAACATCCGGATGCAACACTTGCAACATACAAAAGAAGACATATGGCACTTGAAACATGCGTCTGAAACACTTGCAACTATTGCAAACATACGCAACATCCAGATAAAACACTTGTAAGATATGTGTGACACATATGCAACATCCAGATAAACACACTTGCAAACACTCTAAAAAAATAGATGAAACATTGGGAACAAACGCTTGCAACATATGTGTACAACCATTGCAACATAGATAACATCTCAATCTACTTTTGCAACATCTGTATAAAACACTTGTAACATACCTCTGAAACATTTGAAACACTTGAAATATACGCCTGCAACATGCGCTTTCAGCGCAAAGATATCATTGCTGCTTGGGAGAATGGGGGCTCGCCGGCGTATGGAGTTCACCGGAGACGGCGGTGGCTCCGCAACGCAGCGAGGAGGCAGCGGCGGCACGACTGGGAGAGGGCAGCGGCGAGCGCTACGCCTCAAAGGCGGCAAGCCATGCCGCTTCACGCCTGGGCGATGGAGTGTTGCCCCTGCAGCGGATATGAGCAAGTGGACAAGGGGTTATTTTTTTTGAGAAACTCCCGAGTGGATAGGAAGGGTAACACTACTACAAAAAATCTTTTCGGAGGCGGGCGTTTTTTATTTTTGGAGGTGGGCAACCCCAACCGCCTCCATTCGAAGGCCTCGGTTAATCCGTGATTTATGAAGGCGGTTGCCCTGCCCACCTCCAAAAATGAAATAACAAAGGCGAGCGTTTTACACATGCCTGTCACGGTTAATGAATTTAAAAAACAAAAAAAAGAGAAAAAACCCTGGATAGGCCCGTCGAGCCCATCCACAGCCGGGCTGCAGCGCCGCCGCCATCGCTTGTGCCTTCCCGACGAATCTGGGTGCTCATCACCGGATCTCGGCCACGGTCGCCGGATCCGCAAGCGCCGCCGTGGATCTGCGTACTGGCAAGGGAGAGAGGTCGTGCAAGGGAGGGAGGCCGCACCGTGGATCTAGCCACCGAGAAGCCGCCGTGGATCTAGGCACCAGCAAGGGAGAGAGGCCGCACCACGCCACCTCGCCCGCGCCGCAACGGGCCCGCGTGCTGGTGTCCCTCGCACCGCCGCCGGGGCCGGATCTGGCCGGAGGAGGAGGTCGCGTCTCGCTCGTCGCCGCTGCTGGGACCAGATCTTGCTGGGGTGGGCGTCGGGTGGGGCTACCACGGGAGAGAGGGAGAGGTGAGGGAGACTGGGAGAGGGAGAGGAAGGGGCGAGTGAGGGGCCGACCGGGGTGAGCGGCGTCAGGTGTCAGGGAGGTGGGCGTGCGGCGTCGGGCATCGGGTGGGCGTTGAGTGAGGGCGAGAGGCGTGGTGTGGAGGGAGCGGCTGAGAGATGGAGGGAGTGGTGGAGGGCGAAACCCTAAGTCTATCTTATATACTCGAAGGCAGAAATCGGGCCACGCTGGGCCTGTTGGGCCTCGGCCATTTCGGAGACGGGCTTTTATAGCATGCCCGCCTCCGTAAATCGATTTATGTAGGCGGACTCCTTAACGCCTCCAAAAATAGACTATTTTTGGAGGTGGTTGCCTTAAAATATCCGCCTCCGTAAATCGATTAGGATGCGGGCAAAAGTGACCGCCTCCATAAATCAAAATGTCTGCCTCCGTTAATACGTGAGGATTTTAGGAGGTGGTTAAATTTTGTGACCGCCTCCATTAATAAAAGGACACCATCTTGTAAAATCATTTGTGTAGTAGTGTAGTTGGGCTAGCGTCACGGCCCACCAACGGAGCGTCCGGGTGTACGCACACCCGCTTCCTAGCATTACCCTATGGATCCGGTGAGCGTCATGAACGCATTCCACATACAAGATCTAGCCATACCCTACGAAAGTCAATGCCACAAGCATTTACCGCACCACCAAGTCTACTATTTTTTATATATAGTTGGTCAAAGTTAAAAGTGTTTGACTTCTCAGAAAGTGAGAATGTCATCTATTTTAGGACGGGGTGAGTACAACATCAGGAAGCCCTGCCACGGCGATGTGTACCGAGTGGGGGCTCGTCAAGTATGACATGCTATACGGCCTGTCGCCCATGCGACGCTCGAGCTCGCTGAGGCCGGTGCTTTGGGGGAGGGGCGCTGCTTCTGCCACATTATCGTAGGCCTGTGCATGCCCTAGGAACACAAGATCGAGTGCAGAAAGGGGTAGCTTGGACAAGCTCGGGATGCAGAATTCACATGTTTCCTAAAATCATGCTCTATATTGTGGTGTGTAGCTAAGAAAAGCATAGGACTTGATTTTAGTAAATATATGAAACTAGTATCATATTTTCTGAGTTAAAACAAATTTTCTAAGATTAAATTAGATTTTTGTATTTAGATAACTTTTTTAAAAATATGTTTTTTTTATTTTTGATAAGTCTAATTGACTCTGAATTATCGTGAAAGTCTGATTTACCTTCCTTGGGGCTATTATGTCGCCACTCCAGCCAAACCCATTTAGGGACCTAAGTCGAATGGTTTCAAAAGTTGGAATCTAAAAACCTGATTTTTTTATGGAGGGAGACAAATCAAACTTTAAAAACCAGTTTTTTTATGGAGGGAGACAAATCACTTTTTTGATCGTTGAGAGAGGTGATATGTACCTTTTGTTTTGATATTTGTCTGCTGCCATGTGAAAACGAGACTTGTCCAAGATAGCAATGTGGGCGTGTCCTAATCGGAGCATCAATCCAGCAAGGAAGAACTGCCTTGTACTATGCAGATCGAGGCAGCCCTCCAGATAAGGAGCTCCCTGGCCGCATGCATGGTCGGTCGGCAATCAGCCACGATTCACAGCCATCACCATTATTTACTGCCTTTCCGGGCCTTCTAGCTAGTCGGTCTTACCCTACTCGTATACTGCACTCATCAGTGATCGGCAACACATGAGCCTCGCGTCCGCGGTGCGCGTGTTCTTGGCCTACTGCCTGCTGCTCCACGGGTGCATGGGGTCCGAGGAGGCCGGAGGCGTCTTCGATCAGGGGTGCCACGGCGTCAGCCTCACCCGCCTCGACGAGGCCAGGGCGCCGTCGAGGTGCGCCGCGCGGCCGTCCCCGTCCGGCCAGGCGATCCTGCCGCCGAAGCCGCTGCTCGTCGCCGCGCCGCGCGAGGCCGGGGAGTACCCGGTGCTCCTGTTCCTGCACGGCTACCTCGCCGTCAACTCCTTCTACTCCCAGCTGTTCCAGCACGTCGCCTCCCATGGCTTCATCGTCGTCGGACCTCAGGTACAGTACACCCACCCACCGGAGTAGTTCAGGTCCACCGGAGTTTAGTTTACCTGATGCTCGTCGATCACGCATGCAGCTGTACACCATATCCGGGCCCGACACCACCGAGGAGATCAACGCAGCGGCGGCCGTCATCGACTGGCTCGCCACCGGGCTCCCGTCCGCTCTGCCACCCGGCGTCCGCGCGGACCTAACCAAGGTGTCCGTCTCCGGCCACAGCCGCGGCGGCAAGGTGGCGTTCGCGCTGGCGCTGGGCCACGCCAAGGCCAAGCTCGCGCTCCCTCTCGCCGCCCTCGTCGCCGTGGACCCCGTGGACGGCATGGGCGTGGGCAAGCAGACGCCGCCGCCGGTCCTCACGGGCAAGAACCGCTCGCTGCACGTGGGGGCCCCCGCCATGGTCATCGGCACGGGGCTCGGCGAGCTGCCCCGGGGCCCCGTGCTCCCGCCGTGCGCGCCCCGGGGCGTCAGCCACGCGGCCTTCTACGACGAGCTGGACCACGCGGCGCCGGCGTGCCACCTGGTGGCCAGGGACTACGGGCACACGGACATGATGGACGACGACACGCCGGGCGCCAGGGGGATGCTCACGCGCACCGTCTGCAGGAGCGGCGGCGCCAGGGCGCCCATGCGCCGGTTCGTGGGCGGCGCCACCGTCGCGTTCCTCAACAAGTGGGTGGCCGGGGACGCCGCAGCGATGGACGGCATCAGGGCGCGGCCGGACCAGGCCCCCGTCGCGCTGTCCGTGGTGGAGTTTCAGGATGGGAAAGCGATAGAGGACCTGTGATGTCTGCAGGCACCATCCACTCAGGCAGGACCAGGGTGCAGCCAGTGGTGGATGCAGGATGGGGGACGGGGGGCTAAATCAACGGAGATGTTGATTTGCGTGAAGATTTAATAGTGATTTGAGACTTTTTCTACAGTAATTTAGTGGTGATTAGCTGCTCCTAGGGGCTGCAGCTCCCCGCTACTGGGTGCAGCGGTAGAGCCTGACATAAAACAAAACAAGACGTGACTGGATAATGGATGAACGGATGTCTGGGCTTGGTGCTAAATAAGATGACTCTAGCCTAGCTCTAGGGACCTGTTCAGAGTAGGAGGTAGCAGACCAGCTTCGCCTCCAACAGGCTGCGCCTGGTGAGGACCCTGAAATTACACATGAAATTAGTCAGAGATGGAAGTCAGATTCGAAACTAGCTGCTTTCCTCTCTATTGCCAAATAAAAGAAGAAAAAAAGTACGTATTCGAAACTCTACTCTAGGACTAGGAATGAACTCTAGTTTCTCGTCTCTTGGATTGGATGCTCTGCTCTGTTGAGTTGAGCCCCATCGCGCGAGTGTCCCACGTCACGCCTCACGAATGGCTTGCCGTTAGATGGGTTCGGGACTCGGGAGGGCGGCGTGATCTTTATGCTGTGCCACTGCCCGCTGCACGCTGGCGGGCGCTGTCACGGTGCTAGCAGAGTGGAGTGTCTGCTTAGCGCCGGTGGATCTCAATCGTGGACGCATGGACCGGATCTAAGCCTAGCTGAGCCTTTGGGCCGTGACTGCCATGGGCCATACAGCCTACACAGTCCAGTAACGACAGTCATCTCTAAAGAAAAGAAAACCGTACTCACGTATCCCAAAATTGGCATTTGATCTAGCGAGGGATTTTGTTAGAACACATGTAGGCTTAGGACCCAAATAGAGTTAAGAAATTGTTATAAAACATGTTGCCAGCGATTATGACTTTTTTTTCTCTCCGTCTCTCATGATCAACATAGAACACATAGACACAAGAGATAGGAAGACTATTATTTATTTCTATGAATATTGGTAATTACAACATAGAGCTCCCCCACACACACACACATATATATATATATATATATATATATATATATATATATATATATATATATATATATATATAGTATTACTATATGGTACCTGGGTACCAAATAGTTATTCAGTACCCAGCGTCCTATTAGATAGGCAAAAACAGGCCCACCCCGTCGTTCGGGCCTGAGGCTCAAAGGCCCGGCCCACCCACCAACGAGATCGAGTGGCGTAGCAGCTCCGAAGCTCTCCCCACCCACCCACGATTTCTTTGCGGTTTTAATTTCCACCCCGTCCGCTTGATCCTTCCCTCACCTCGCCGGTGGCGCCCGTCCGTTCCCTCTCCCTACCACCGCAGCTAGCTGCGCCGTGCCGCCGTTGCCTAGTGCTCCGCCATGTCGTTCTTGACCGGCATGCCCCAGCATCCCGCCCCGCCGCGCCTCTCCCAGCGATGTGAGACATTATCTAGACGTCGCAGACGCAGCGCGCCGGGTCGTGGCCTCGTGGGGCAATTTCCCTCGTCGCCGTAGGTCTCTCTCCTAAGCTCCTCGTCGGCGGTGGCTTATCCGCCCCGCGCCTAGCTGCTCCGTGACTCCCCTTCGCCATCCACCTCCTCCTACACACCTCGCTGAAAGGTCTTGATGGCTAGAGGGGGGTGAATAGCCTTTTTAAAATTCTACAAAGACAAGCTAAACAAGTTTATCAATACAACAAATAGCGAGATGCGAGTTTTGCTTAGCCTACGGGGTATATGCAAGCCACCTATCCAATTCACAATTCTAGTATATTTGCACTCAACCGCACAAGTTAAACCGAGAAGGAAACTACAACTAGCAAGCTACACAAAAGAGCTACTCTAGCAAAGTAACTAAGAAATTAATACAAGAGAGAGTTAGAAGGGTATCACCGAGGGGCGGAGTATTGAGCCAACCAAACAATATGATCAAGAGATGAATTCCACAAGATACAACCACCGGGATCAATCAATCACAATAAGAATGATGACACAAAGATTTATCCCGAGGTTCACGTGCTTGCCGGCACGCTAGTCCCCGTTGTGTCCCTCTTCACCACGTGGTTCGGTGGCTAATCGGTCTCACACCGAGCCTCTCAAAAGGCGCCACAAGAACCTACCAAATGGCAAAAGGTTGCAATGACACGAGCAATTCACTAACGTTGCCTTTGGCGCTTCGCCGAGGTAGGCACAAACCCCTCACAATCACCGGAGGTGGCCAAGAACAATCACCAACTCTTGCCAACGCCTCCAAGCTGCTCCAAGCCGTCTAGGTGGTGGCAACCACCAAGAGAAACAAGAATCCCGCAGCAAATCAACCACCAAGTGCCAACTAGATGCTATCTCACAATGCAAATGCACTTGGATCACTCAATCTCACTTCGAATATGCAAAGAAGCAAGAGAGATGAGTGGGAGGGGAGTTGCTTAGCTCAAAGTGCTCACAAGTATGTCAAAAGTCTGAGAGCAAGAGCCTTGAGCCGGCCAACGAGTATTTATAGACGTACCCCTTCGAATATAGCTGTTAGAAACTTGATTCAGCAGCAGTCGCGCTGACCGGACGCGCTAGTCCAACTGACCGGACGCGCCGGTCGCACAACGGCTAGTTTCCGAACTACTGACCGGACGCGCCGGTCTCAACGACCGGACGCGCTGGTCACGACCGGACGCACCGGTCCCGTGACTAACCGGACGCGCTGGTCAACTCTGAGCCGCGCACAACGAAACATCGACCGGACGCGCTGATGAACTGACCGGACGCCACAGTGCCAGCGTCCGGTCGGAGTCCAGTAAGCTCCCTGGACGACCGGACGCGTCCGGTCGACTATGACCGGACGCGCCTCGCGTCCGATCAAACAACTGAAACACGCAAAGACACTGGACACTGACCGGACGCGTCCGGTCAAACAGTGACCGCGTCCGGTCCAGCGTCCGGTCACCACTGTGACCTCCGTTCGCCTCCGTTTCTTTTTCCGACTTCCGGCGTAGTGGAAAATAGGCATTTCATTTCCCCGAAAACGCCTGAATCCCGCGCTCGCACGCTCGGCGGGAGGGAGAGAGGACCCCAAACCCTCTCTACCGCTTAAACTCCAACGCCATCGCAAATGTGCTAACACCACCAAGTGATCATGTCATGTGCGAGTGTGTTAGCATTTTCACAATCATTTTTCGAGGCGTTATTAGTTCTATCCAAATGCATATGATCATGAAATGCACACCTAGAGGCACTTAGGAGTTCAATAGCCACGTAATTCCCCTCTTTATAGTACGGCTATCTATCCTATAACGTAACCACACCCACTAGGTGTCTTGGTTACTAAAACACAACCCTTAAGCATATACCTTTGCCTTGATCACGTAGGGTTGCGTCCAAATCCAAGTGTGGCCACTTATGATCACCATGTCCATCTTGCCACCAACCTTGGAATGTACTAATCCTCATATGCTACATACAACTTAGGCATAGGATTAGTACTTAGGCATTGTCACTAATTACCAACACCAAACATAGGACTTTCAATCTCCCCCTTGTTGGTAATTGGTGACAACCCTTTCACAAAGATATTATGATAAAAATTTGATTGAACCCATGTCACATTGTCCAAGTATATTACCATGTGTTAGAATTATGGACATGTGATCATGAATTCAAATTGATAGCAATGGCTCCCCCTACATGTATGCTATATGTTTGGATTTAGGAAGCATACATGTTAGATAGGAAAGATTAGGAGCATTGACTACCAATAGGTGCTAAGTGTTTTAGAATATAGACCTTTGAAGCGTGATACCATCGGAGTAGCGATAAACACCATCTTAGCACCTTGTGTAGTTAGATACCACTTGAAAAGCACACACATAACTAGAAACCTCATGAGATCAACATTATAAACAAGGTTCTAGTACCACTTTGGAAAACATGAAGCAAGAGAAATCTAACTACTTCCTATTCATGCTAGTACTTCAATACACCATTCAATTGTATACTAGCAAAACATCACACAAGCAAAGTTTTGGAGAAAAAGAAATGCATAACTATGCATCATACATATGAAGTGCACAAATAAATGCAACATTCAAGTTTAAGAGCTTGTTCCCCCTACTTGTGTGCTCAAAATTTTAGTTGATCCCCTTCTTTTATCAATTCTCTCCTTTAGGTTTTCTCCCCCTTTGTAATCTATCTTTGTGAACAACATTTTCTCCCCCTTTGAGTTCTATCTTTGTGAACAATATTTTTCTCCCCCTTTGGCACCAATGACCACAAGGGACCAATTTTAGATAGATGAACATGTTGAATTATGGGGTGAGGATCAAGTTTGTGATTCAACCTAGATTGCTTGCATAAATAAAATGCTTCGGTTTGATCCAAGGGCAAGCTTCTTCACACCTCACTAGAAGGGTTATCATGCACCATGTTGAAGCAAATATTTAGACAAGTGATCTAGATTAAACACTTAGGATCACAAGCTACTTAAACAAGTTATATGCTACCACTAGATCATACAAGACAAGGAAACAATAGTGGCACCATATAAACTTCAAAGTCATTTGATTTTCATGAATGAGCCTAGAACATGTAAATTATGACTAGATGCACTAAACAAGTCCTTAGCATAGAATGTATGACATGTCAACCAATTGTACCTTGGGGCTCAAAGGAGAGGCATGCCATATCATGGAGGTGCATCAACTCATGTTGGAGAAGTCAAGTATGTTCAACTCATTCTTTAGCTTGTGAAATTTTTTCTCATCAAGTGGTTTGGTGAATAGATCGGCTAATTGATCTTCGGTGCCCACACTCTCAATAGCAATGTCACCCTTTTGTTGATGATCTCTAATAAAATGATGACGAACATCAATATGCTTTGTTCTTTGATGTTGAACCGGATTGTTGGTTAGCTTCACGGCACTTTCATTGTCACATAGCAATGGCACATTCTTGAAATTGATTCCAAAATCCTTCAATGTTGCCTTCATCCACAAGATTTGTGCACAACAACTACCCGCGGTGATGTATTCGGCTTCGGCGGTAGATAGTGCAATACTATTTTGCTTCTTAGATGACCATGAGACAAGTGATCTTCCCAACAGTTGACAAGTCCCGGAAGTGCTCTTTCTCTCCACTTTGTCACCGGCATAGTCGGAATCCGAGTATCCAACTAGCTCAAAGCTAGCACCTTTGGGATACCATAATCCAACATCTTGTGTATGCTTCAAATACCTCAATATTCTCTTTGTTGCCTTCAAATGACTTTCTCTTGGTGAGGCTTGAAATCTTGCACACATGCATACACTAAACATTACATCGGGTCTTGATGCCGTCACATAGAGTAGGCTACCAATTATTGATCTATAAAGCTTTTGATCCACCATGTTGCCACTCTTGTCACTATCCAAACTTCCACTAGTGCCCATTGGGGTTGTAATGCCCTTTGCATCTTCCATGCCAAAACTTTTTGAGCATATCTTTGATGTACTTGGTTTGGCTCACAAATGTTCCTCCCTTCATTTGTTTGATTTGAAGTCCAAGAAAGAAACTAAGTTCACCGATCATTGACATTTCAAATTCCTTTGCCATCATTTTTCCAAACTCATCACAATAATCTTGATTGGTTGAACCGAAGATGATATCATCAACATATATTTACAATACAAACAAGTCTTTCCCAATCTTCTTGGTGAAGAGAGTAGTATCCACTTTGCCCATGACAAATCCCTTGGATAGCAAGAAATCCCTCAATCTTTCATACCATACTCTAGGTGCTTGCTTCAATCCATACAAAGCTTTTCTCAATTTATAGACATGATTGAGTTTCTTGTCATCTTCAAAACCGGGAGGTTGCTCCACATACACCTCCTCTTGAATGTACCCATTGAGAAATGCACTCTTCACATCCATTTGATATAGCTTGATATTATGAGCACACGCATAGGCAAGTAAGATCCTAATTGCTTCCAATCTAGCAACCGGGGCATAAGTTTCACCAAAGTCAAGACCCTCTATTTGTGTGTAACCTTGAGCCACTAGTCTTGCTTTGTTTCTTACTACTATTCCATCTTGATCTTGCTTGTTGCGAAAGACCCATCTTGTTCCAATGACATTATGATCCTTAGGCCTCTCAACTAGTTTCCATACTTCATTTCTCTTGAAGTTGTTGAGCTCTTCATGCATTGCATTTACCCAATCCGGATCTCTCAATGCTTTATCAATGTCCTTGGGTTCTTCTATTGACATAAAAGAAGAGTGAGCACAAAACGATGCCAATCTTGATCTAGTTTGAACTCCCCTTTGTATGTCACCAATGATGGAATCCAATGGATGGTCTCTTGCAATGTTAGTTGGTTGAAGCACTTGGACTTGATTGCTTGGATGTTGATGTTGATCATGAGTTGGAGATGATGAACTAGCCACTTGTTGATCTTGTTGCACTTGAGATGATGTACTAGTTTGATTTTGCATTAGAGACCCACTAGCTTGTGTAATTGGACTTTGGAGCACTTGGTCTTTGTTGTCATCCACATCAATCACTTGCTTTGGCCTAATATCACCAATATCCATTTCTTTCATAGCATTAGTCAATTGAGTTCCTCTCACATCATCCAAGTTATTTTCCTCATCTTGAGAGCCATTTGTTTCATCAAACTCAACATCATGAACTTCCTCAAGTAAGCCACTAGCCAAATTCCAAACTCTATAAGCTTTGCTAGTAGTGGAGTAACCAAGTAAGAATCCTTCATCACATTTCTTCTCAAACTTGCTCAATCTAGAGCCCTTCTTCAAGATGTAGCATTTGCAACCAAATACCCGAAAGTATGCAATGTTGGGCTTTCTTCCATTTAAGATCTCATATGGTGTCTTCTCTAGAAACTTGTGGCAATAGAGGCGATTGCTATAGAAGCAAGCCGTGTTGATTGCTTCGGCCCAAAATGAATGACTCACATTATACTCATTCAACATTGATCTTGCCATATCAATCAAGGTTCTATTCTTCCTCTCAACTAAGCCATTTGATTGAGGTGTATACTTGGCCGAAAATTGATGTTTGATTCCAAGCTCATCACATAGCTCATCAATTCTTGTATTTCTAAACTCACTTCCATTGTCACTTCTCACTTTCTTGATTGTGGTCTCAAATTCATTTTGCACTCTCTTGATGAACTTCTTGAATATGTCAAATACATCACTCTTGTCCCCAAAAAAGAATACCCATGTGTATCTAGTGAAATCATCCACAATCACAAAACCATACTTGTTACCACCAATGCTTGTGTATGTAGTTGGCCCAAATAGATCCATGTGCAACAACTCAAATGCCTTGGAGGTACTCATGATGCTCTTCAATGGATGGGTGTTGCCCACTTGCTTTCCGGCTTGACATGCACTACATAGCTTATCCTTCTCAAATGTGACATCCTTCAAGCCTCTAACTAAGTCATGCTTCACTAACTTGTTCAATTGCTTCATGCCAACATGACCAAGTCTTCTATGCCATAACTAACCCATACTTGATTTGGTGAGCAAGCATGTTGAAAGTTGAGTGTCACTAGCATTGAAATCAACCAAGTATAGATTCTCATATCTAAAACCCTTGAAGATCAAATTGGAGCCATCAACACTAACTATCTCCACATCATCAACACCAAATATGCACTTGAAACCGAGATCACACAATTGAGCAACCGAGAGAAGATTAAAGTTCAACTTTTCAACTAAGAGCACATTGAAAATGCTATGATCATTTGAGATTGCAATCCTTCCAAGAGCCTTCACATCACCCTTGCTATTGTCACCAAATGTGATACTATCAATGCCACTATCATTTGATTTGAGAGAGTTGAACATTCTTGAATCACCGGTCATATGTTGAGAGCACCCACTATCAAGCACCCAATGCCTTCCTCCGGCCTTGTAATTTACCTACAAAATAATTTAATGTCTTTTAGGTACCCATACTTGCTTGGGTCCTTGGAGATTAGTAACTAAGCTCTTTGGTACCCAAATGGCCTTCTTCTTTGGACCCATAATTGGTGTACCAACAAACCTAGCATGCACACATTTCTCTCCCTTGGTAAGCACATAACAAGAATTAAAAGGAATGTAATCCATTTTAGCATGAAACTTGTTGTTCTTGTTCATTTTATTATAATTAATCTCTAGATGCCCAACTTGCTTGCATCTATTGCAATAACGACCATTGCTCTTCACAAAGCGAGACTTTGGAGTAGCAAAGGCCGCCTTGCCTTTCTTGGGAGTATAGCCCAAACCCTCTTTGTTAAGAGAGAACCTTTGGCTACCCAAGAATTTTAGCAAGCGGGCATCCCCACCATAGGCATTGCCTAGTGCGCGGGTGAGATCATCCACCTCTCTCTTGAGAGTCTCATTCTCAACCACAAGTGATGAGTCACTAGTAGTAGAGGTAGAGTTGGTTGTGGTGAATGATGATGAGCTACATGAAGCATTAGTAGGACCAACAAATAAAGAATCATCAATAATATCACATGTTAGTCCAATATCACAAGTGACAATCACTTGCTCCTCCTTAGCTTCCTTCATGAGCTTCTCCAACTTGAGGTCCTTCTTCTTAATGAGCTCAAGTAGAGAGGAGTGCCGTCGCCATGACTCCACCCCCGTCCTAACTTCTCCAACTTGAGGTCCTAACTTCTCCGCTGCTTCCCTCCCCCGTCCTCATCGTTGGGTCCTTGTGGTGCCGTCGCCATGACTCCACCCCTTCAGTCATCATCCCCACCCCCGAGTGGATCTTGTGGCGTGTTGCTTCCTAATCTTCCTGTTGTTGTTTTCCATCCGATGAACTCCCCACTGAGTACCCATGTGCAAGATGCCTATTAACCCCAGCTATATCTGAATCTCCAAAATTTTATTATATTTTGCACACAGATTTGACGATTTTGTGCAGGTGTGAGAAAGAACTAACAATTTGTATTACAGCAGGTGCGTAGAATACAGAAAAGCACCAAGTATGTATGATCAATCTCTTTCTCACTCTTTTTTCATGGAGTCGATGCATGTTGTGAGCAAAAGCTAGCTAATTAGAAGACTACACTATGAATTCAGCTAATTGATCGATCTCTTTTTATTAGAATGTTTTGTAAATTAAATAGTCACGGATGCGGCAATGCTTGCTAGCTCCATGTTGTTTATGTGATTTCATACTTATGTGTTTTTCAATTTAAAGATATGTGTCTATCGCGGCCTTGAAATTAATCTGTCAAGCTCTTGAATGTTGGTAAATGCAATGATAACTAACTTATGTTACTGTACAATGCGAAGCCGTGAATGTTACTGACATATTTGGAACATTGCCCATATACTAGCCGAACCATGTATTATGATAGTTCATATAAATTAACTGTTTGTGGATTAGATTCAATTTGGTAATGGTGACTTGTGGAGGCTTCAGTTTGCATTTGTTACACAAGCAATCATTGATTCTTGCAGAGGGTAGTTCCTAGCACGTCTATAGAATTGCTTTGACTTTGATTTCTTATTTTTCTATCCTATTTTTTCTCCTTTGATTTGTTTATTTTCACTACTAATTTATGTGTGCTGATAGGAAACCCTTTGTCTTAGGCTCTTCAATAAGTAGCAGTATGTGACTGCTCAACTAGAAGGTCTGCTCAACCAGAAGGTCCTATATGCCTCTGCTGTGCAATTAACATATTCTGTTGTGGTAGTTTTGGCACTTTAGTATTATTCATTACCAATCTTTTGACCAATATCAAGCATTTTAGCATGACTATTGACACATTGTTTAAAAGAGGTCATGTTATTTACAAAAAAAAAGAAAGAAAAGAGAAATCAGGATCACAAACTACTGTAAAGACTATAACCAGTTACTACTTGCTGGGAAGTAGCTCTTCTTTTGCTTATGCATCGCAGATTAAAACTTGAACTTTATCATCGCTGCATCTAGAGTTAAGTCAAATTGATTGAAGATCCAGCTATCCAACCATCCAATGTGTCAGAAACTTCATTTATTCAGCTTATGTATTTTTAATCTGTCAATCAAATTTACTCTTGTGATGGTTTGGGGTTTTTTTTAGTGATGGAGCTTATGGCTATGATGACTCAGGTGCTGAATGAGAAGGGGTGGTCAGTTGACACATCACTTGTCCATGTCTCTGTGCTCCTGGTAATTTTTGTCTTCCTGCTGTGTTGCCCTCAATTGACTGTGCCTTCCTCTGTGCAGCAGCAGGTTTTGATTTTTTTCTGTTTTGAATGTGCTATGCTGGTTTCGATTATGTAAAGGAGGAATCAAATTAGATAGATTGATTATGAGACAGTGTCTAAGTCGGTATGACGGGGGAGACACATAGGACACCTTTTTTTCTTTTCCTTTTGTTCCCAACCAATGAACTAATACATAACATTGTTTCTTCCTTGAAAACACACATGGGAGACTAATGTAATAGTTTCTATCCTTAAGTTAATTATCAACAATGATTATGTAATAAAATAATTTAGCTCCTAATCTTGGTTCCCCCTCATGGCTGACTATTTCAAGGAAGTTTTTTGTTCTGTAATTTGAAGAGCCTATATGTTTGAGAATCGTTGGGGGTCAACAAATTATATAGTCTGTTTACTTATTTCCTTCGCTATGGTCGTAATTTGGTTGCTCTTACTTTGTACCATTGTAAGGTAAAGTTCTTACATACGAAGTTACGAACTATGTGCACTTCCATGTTCCTATCAATGTGTCACTTGTCTTTAGGATTGATAATTTTTAATTTTGAATTCATATGAGATTACCAGAAAATATGGCAAAATATTGACAGGGTAGACAAAAGCTTGATTTCGAGCTAGAAGTGGTAATCATTTCTTTCCAGAAGCTAGCACATGCATTTCAGTACTATCTCATATGAATACAACTAAAGCCTTCATTTCTTGAACTAGCTTTTAAAACTTGAATTCTTCAAATTTTTGCTTGAAATTTCTATTAGTGTTTCCATAGTTGTAAATGGTACCAGGATGATGATGATATAAGATTATTACAATTATTGAGGTGCATCGGTTTCTTGATTGTGGGAGGATGGTAGTCATTTTTGATCCATTCTGTGGGAGATGTTGCTAACATCATTTGATATGTTGGTTGTTTGCTGGTTGAGGAGCATAATTAGAGACTTATTATTTTTTTATTTGTGAATAAGAATACAAGATGTGCAACATGCTTGTTTTTTCCAGAGTGTAAATGCTCAGATATGCGTGATTCCAGCAAACTTATGACTGATTAGATTTGTTTCCTGAGTTTTTTTTTTCTAGATTGGTAAGTATAAAGTATTTTTATTTGGATTCACAGATTAATTGGCTACCTTCTATCCGAATGACTTGCTGTATCACTGAATCCACTCCACATGCATCGCTGGTAAAGTGGAAGATTATCAATAGCCTGCATGGTCAGGTCAGTATCCAGTGTTGGAGTGCTCCTTTTTCTGCTATAACTTATGCACAGGTGATTGTATTTCTTGCAAAAATAGAACATGAATGCTACTTGTTTTGCAGTGCTTACATGCTAGTCTCTTTTTCGTTTTGATTTAGCTAATGCTTCAGATTAGCTATGCCGTCACTATGCTTTTCTTATATATTGGAAATACTCATGGGTGCAAAGATAATTCTTTATTCTTTGTGAAACATAATATACTAGTTATAGGAACTAGAAAGCAATGGATCGGATATCACACTGAGCTGATCATGGAAGCTTGTTTGTTTGCATTGGCACCTGCCATGATGTGCCATGTTTGTTCGTATTGGCACCTTCCATACTTTCACAACTCACAGCATCCTACTTGCCCATTTTCAACGAAATTCTGATACCTTTTTTTTGTGGTGTACTGACCAAGAGTTTGGTTACCAATTTTGTAAGTTAATTACTTCTACCCATCTTTCCTGAAAATTTCTGTCAGTTCAAGTTGTGTTACTGAATTTACGTTCTGGTCTTTTTAATCTTTTCACTGGCAAACAGCTACTTATGAGGCAGTTTTGTGAGACATGCCTGGGCAGTTTCCTGCAGCAGGTATCTATTTTGGTTCACTGGCCGTAGTGCTTCATTAGCAGTGGTGGCAGCTCTGCCTTCAAGATGTAGTAGCAGTTTGTGTTGCCTGGACAGCATGACCTTGTAGTGCTCTTAAACAATGAAAAGCTTTGCTGCATTTCTGGTGTGAGGCTCACAATGATGGTGTTGCTTTGTTCAGATAATGCCTTTGCATTTAGCCATGTGCTAGAATTGATGCTTTTTGGTCAAATATGATTTTCTTGACTGGGTTTGTCTGGTCTTATCATTTTAATGATGCATGAGAGCATGAGTTTTTATCCACTCAACAAAGTACTCTTGGGATGGAATCTATATGTCGTATGACAAATGATTTTGTGCTAATGCTTTTTACGAAAAAGAACAATTCAAGTTCCAAGAGGGTGTTCAGGTAGATGGCACTTAAGCCCTGATTATTTACAAATTTAGTGCATAGTTAAAATAAGTAATCTGTTTAGGTCATGCACACATTCAGTGATTCAGTATGCATCCTGTATGGTTCTTTTCAGCATTTTTCACATGAGTTGTGTGCCTATCCGCTTCATCTAGTGCTGCAACTAAGTATGCTTGAACTACTAGTAGTAGTTATGGACTCTGTAGAAGTAGGAATACTCTAATTTCTCTTTGCAGCCATGTGTATGTGTAATGTATCTCTGCAGTTAATAAGTTGGGTCTGGGTGGTATGCAAATGAAGGTCAATGTTAGCAGCATCCCAAGTGTTTGGTGAATGGAGACCTATAATCAGATAGTAAAATATCCATCATAACAGGCCATCATCCAGAAAAGTTGTGTTGCATTGTTGCAAACTACAAATGATATCCAAAGAGTCCTCAATGATGCAGATTTCAGTTCATCAGAAGGAAGCACTTGGATGCCTAAGCATCATCATTGCAGTTCTTCAAAAATAAACGAGTGTATCTGCACATTCGGGGATCCAAATCTCCTCGTTGTGATCAACCTGTCGAGTGTTTTTTTTTGAAAGAATCAACCTGTGGTTTTCATAGACCATCTGCTTTTTTGCCTCTTCGCTATAGTTTTTGGTTCAAGTTGTCCCAAAGAGTAGGCCTACAGATTCTTTGTAACTATGATAGCGAACCAAATAGTACTATTTGTGATTAGCATCACGTACTGTTATTGTTGACAAGATATGTTGGAAGCGATCAAATTAAAATAATATTTATAGTTTACATAATGAATTATTATTGTTGACAAGTAATTTCATCACAGAAACCTGGTATAGAAAGGAAAAACATACAAATATATGCATCCCTGGAGGCCTAGCGGGATAAAATGACAACCGGCTACAAAAAAAATCAATACAAAAAAAACGCTAGAAACACACATAGGCGTGATTGGGCAACAGGCACGAAAGAAAAATAATCGGCTAGAAACAAAAAAAAATCGGCTAGAAACACACAAAAAATCGGCCAGAATCAAAAAGAAAAAAAATCGGCTACAAACAGGCACGGAAGAAAAAAACAAAAAAACATCGCTTCTGGGCTTCTAGGGGGTGCGCGCCTGTGGACTGCGAGCGGGCAGAACCTGGAGGGTCGGGTACTTAATATTATTTAGTACCCAGGGTACTATATATATATATATATATATATATATATATATATATATATATATATATATATATATATATATAGTCGTGCCAAGGCCTAAGAGATTGGTAAGAGCCCACATATAAACCATATAAACGGACTAGGATTAGAATTTCACATTCTCCTTTCCTTCTATGATAAAGTTCGTATATTTTACAACACTCCCCTTGGACGATTACCACGATATGCACATGCTTCGTTAAAAACTCCATCCGAAAATCCAGTGGAAAAAAACGATTCTTAAAGAAAAGAATACATCGCATTCGTTAATTGCATTGCACATGTTGTCTCATTAAAAACCTTGCGTGAGAAACCTTCAAGTAAAAACTCACATAGAAAAAAGAGTACAACATCTAACCTTCTTGTCATGTATTCTTCAGGATTTTCTATTCATCATGAATAGATATTTATCTTCATAAGATATACATAAACTTCAATATTTTAGTAAATATGATCTACACGATCTTTGTAATTCTAGAGGTTTTGATTACCTTCAAGGTAGATTTACTCAAATTTCTCCCCTCATAAAGCCATCCTTTGAACTTCATTGTTCAGTCCACACTTTTTCATAAATTTGTGCTTAGTAATGGTATGCAGTACTATAATACCAAAATGTTGGTTTACCATTCTTCAATGAATTATAATATGAGTGAACAAGAGCAGTATGCTTCATGCATAAATAACCACTTATTAGTTGTGCAAACAAATAAAATTTATTTTTCATGGCAATAAATCCTTTCGAAGGATTATGGGGGTAAATAAGTTATAATATTCAATATCTTCTACATAGTGTATCAAACTTATATTAGAGTTTGAATACTTATGATTCTTCCTTAGTGGATTTTTTAAATTATATGTTCTTCAAATCTTCAGAATTTTAATTGTACCACTAAATAATAAATCTGGTCTTACATTTGCCATTTAGGAAATAATTAAATTGCCAAAATCACCATTATTCTTATACCTTCTATGGTATTTGGAGGATATCAACACTTCATTTGCTAGCTTTTGATATGCACTTTCTGAGTGTTTATATGACATCTTCATAGTGTTTAAGATTCCTCATTTTCTTTCTCTCGGGCCTATATTTATTTTAGGGATCAATTGTGTTTATTCAAGAATCGACTGGTAAATCTTTCATGGATTAGTTCCTTCAAGGATGTTTTTATCTTCGGTGAATTACATTTCTTTTCCATGAGATATATTCTCTACTGCATGATAGATTATTCTGAGATATACACGATGAGATAGTGTTATTCACTATAAAGTCAGTCGATGACTCTATTCCTTCTAGGACATACTCTTATTGAGACTTCAATATTCATACAGGAATATATATTCTATCTTAAACTTCTTAATACTTAGTATGAGATTTAATTTCCATATGTTACGATTTCTATTATTTAGGAACTATATGGATTTTCATAATCCACGTACTAACTGCATATTTCATATTCATTCATTTCATTTGCAAGAAATATAGCAGAACACTTATTTCTTCATAGTAGGAGATTAACCTCAATTTCTTTCTTCATTGACCCGATATAATCGCTACAAGCGACTTTGCCATAGACTTTATTTTTCGGATCCGGGTCCTCATAAGAGAAACATTTGCAATCATAGAGGTAGCATAGTCGATAATTATTATTTTCTCTCAATATTCTTATAATATGAGATTTTTTGTCTCTTTGTTATTTCCCAAACAAGAGATGATTTGTTGTTCTGCATACCCAACACTAATGATGCGCATGTTTAGTGTGTTGAATTTCATCTTCATGATGATCCTCTTCATGAGGTGATTTCTTCAAGAGAATAGAGGAGTTCATTTTATTTCTATTCAATAAGTATACACTAAACTACAACCCACACGTGTCCACGTAGATTTTAGCTGAATAGTATATAATATTTTGTTTACTACTAGTAAACACAACTTCTGATTTATAACTTCAAGTTACTCCTCTCATTTTTTTAAAAAATATCTGGCATATACTCCGCTTCATGCTTCACAAGAGCATTAGTCAAAGCTTTAAGGAATATTTTACTCTTAAGATCATTTTTCTTCCGTGAAAATAATATTTGGTATTAAAAAAAAGGCTCTGTCTCCCTCTAATGTCAATATTAGATCTTTAGTAGCATACTTCAAAAGATATCCACTATCATAGGCTTAAAATAATTCAAATTTATGTATCTTCAACTACAAGCGAGGTCCATTCATGTATGCTAGGATAAAATTTTATGGGAAATATTCACGCACATATTTAAATATAGGGTTATTAGACCGACCGCACTCACGTACGCTATCTCTCCCTGCATATCGGATAGAGTAGAAAACCGCTGCACCGGTACCCTGTATATGCTACTCTATCGTCCAGGAAGCAATGCAGTCCTCTATATCTGGCGTTTTACTGTTCATGCGCTAAAGGATGGGACGGTGACGACGGACGCGCGCGCGCGTGAGGCTGTGTAGAAGAAACAGCGGTGCATAGAAAAACGTGTTAATTTTTTTCCGTATAAAAAATGTTATAACTCACAAACCAAAAATCCAAATTAAATTTCGATTGCACCATTAAATTCGTCTCAATAAATCCTTCAAAACTAGATCACACATGGATATATTTAGATAAAATAACAAGTGGGTCCCACAGTGGATAGAGGATGATATAGAGGATGGATGGATGCGGGAGAATTGAGTATAGAGGAGAGAATCTTGCTGACTAGGACGTATAGAGGATGAATATAGAGGTCCATGAGTGCGGATAGCCTTATCATTAAATGCAGCGAGCTAGCATACATAAAGTGCACTTAAATATTCAGCATTCCTATAAACTCAAGGATGTTTTCCTCCTGATTTTCATTGAATTTCATCTTCATGAGGATCCTCTTCATGAGGTGATTTCTTCGAGAGAATAGAGGAGTTTCATTTTATTTCTATTCAACAAGTATACACTAAACTAGAACCCACATGTGTCCACCTAGATTTTAGCTGAATAATATATAATATTTTGTTTACTACTAGTAAACACAACTTCTGATATATAACTTCAAGTTACTCCTCTCATTTTTTCAAAAATATCTGGCATATGCTTCGCTTCATGCTTCACAAGAGCATTATTCAAAGCTTTAAGGAATATTTTACTCTTAAGATCATTTTCCTTCTGTGGAAATAATATTTGGTATTAAAAAAAGGCTCTATCTCCCTCTAATGTCAATATTAGATCTTTAGTAGCATACTTCAAAAGATATCTCCTATCATAGGCTTAAAATAATTTAAATTTATGTATCTTCAACTACAAGCGGAGGTCCATTCATGTATGCTAGGATAAAATTTTATGGGAAATATTCACGCACATATTTAAATACGGGGGTTATTATCATTAAATGCAGCGAGCCAGCATACATAAAGTGCACTTAAGAATATTCAGCATTCCTATAAACTCAAGGATGTTTTCCTCCTGATTTTCATTGAATTTCATCTTCATGATGATCCTCTTCATGAGGTGATTTCTTCGAGAGAATAGAGGAGTTTTATTTTATTTCTATTCAACAAGTATACACTAAACTAGAACCCACGTGTGTCCACCTAGATTTTAGCTGAATAGTATATAATATTTTGTTTACTACTAGTAAACACAACTTCTGATTTATAACTTTAAGTTACTCCTCTCATTTTTTCAAAAATATCTGGCATATGCTCCGCTTCATGCTTCACAAGAGCATTAGTCAAAGATTTAAGGAATATTTTACTCTTAAGATCATTTTTCTTCTGTGGAAATAATATTTGATATTAAAAAAAGGCTTTATCTCCCTCTAATGTTAATATTAGATCTTTAGTAGCATACTTCAAAAGATATTCCCTATCATAGGCTTAAAATAATTCAAATTTATGTATCTCCAACTACAAGCGGATGTCCATTCATGCATGCTAGGATAAAATTTTATGGGAAATATTCACGCACATATTTAAATACGGGGTTATTATCATTAAATGCAGTGAGCTAGCATACATAAAGTGCACTTAAGAATATTCAGCATTTCTATAAACTCAAGGTTGTTTTCCCTGATTTGCACATCATAGTTTAGACAACTATTTCATTGTCTAGCTTCTTTATTGTTTAGCCAAAAAAGTCAATCCAATTACTCATACATGAAAAAATGAATCATATACTTTAAAAACATAGAATACGCAACATTCAAACTCACATGGAATTTCTTCTAGACTTTCTAATTGCCATTAATGAAAAAATCCCTAAATGACTTTTCTTTATAAATCCCAAATCATCATGAGTGTTTTATCTATTATCTCAATTTTTACTATAATCTATCCCATTCAATTGGATCACTTCTCCATTTAGCCAATTTCAGATTAACTAACTCCCCCTGATCCTAGGCTACTTGGCTCTAGAGTAATCTATTGCTTATGTATGCAATGTATTGAAAGAAAAATATTTCTTAGTTCAACGAGAACTATATAGACATAGCATGCTAGCTAGCCAATTCAATTATGAGGGAGAAAACTAGTAGCTACAAGCTATGAATATATCGTCTACGCTAATATTCATGTAGGGGTGGAGATAATTGCAGCTCAACAAGAGCACAACCAAATGATACACATCCATGTGTAATGTGGAATATTGGTAGTCAATCCAACATAATAGATAACAACGAAATGCAAAGCTGAAAGCTTGCTTGCAATTAGCGCAACGTAGAGAAAGTTAACTCTGCCAGAAGAAACACGGCTAGGATTTCAAGTCCTGATACATACACTTAATGATAAATTTAGAAAGGCTATGCCTATTAAATATATATTATTCACATTTTTTATGCCTTTACCTAAAATTTTTCTCCCTTTTTATACCATAATTACTTCAAGTAGTAACATGCTTTTCTAAAATTAATTGCACCGGCTAACAGAAACAAGTGTAGAATTAGTCAAGACTACACCCCTCTAGCTATATGCTCTAGCACCTTACAAAAGATCCTAATTAAACAACTAAAGTGACGGGCTAGTTAGAGCTCACCTAATCAATTCTAGAAGTAAGGTCACACAAACCTATGCCACTGGTATTTTAAGTATGAAAAAGCTCCTACACAACTAGTAAACAAAAACACAAAACTCCTAGAAGGCACATGTGTGCGTGCAGCCGCAAGATATGGACGACGGGCAATGCGTTGGCGTTCAGGCCGAGAGGGATGGCGGTGACAGCTGCATGCAGGCCGCATGATCACGAGCTCATATCTGAGCTGGACACGCTATGCATGATACTGTAGTGTTTTCCCCTTTAATTAAGGCTAGATTTAACATATGTAAATACAACTGTAGGTGCTGTATCTACGTATATGCTTGTTCCTTATATGTGCGGATGTACTTCATGTACAAAGATCCGCTACTCCGTGTAGGATAAAAACGATTTCTCAGAGGGACTAATGCAATCTGCTAGATGCGTATTAGCGGTATATATCTGTGAGATGCGGCAGGATGCCAATTTGATTTACCTCACATGTCGCGTAGGGCAGTGGTTAGTAGATACATATCGCGTAAGGCGTTTAGCATTATCATAGAACTGTCTGTTTGACGACGACGGTGCATATCGATGCAGTGCAGATTAGATGCGGGTAGAGGTAGCAGATCCGTTTCGCTAACAACATCGGGAATGTCGACATCGTCGAAGGAGTCGTGGCGGGATGTCGACGGTACAAGTGCCGGCATCGAAGATCGGTGACGGCTTCAACGGCGATGTCGACGAAGAGTTTGTCGTGCTGATAACATGTTATAAAACATGTTGCCAGTGGTTATGACATTTTCCTCTCTGTCCCTCATGATCAACATAGTAGATGAAAGTAGAACATATAGACACAAGAGATAGAGAAATTATTCTTTATTTATCTGAATATTGGTGATTACAACATAGAACTCTCACATATATATATAGTCCTGCTAAGGTCTAAGAGTTTGATAAAAGTCCATGTACAAATGGGCTAGAATTAGAACACATTCTCCTTTCCTTTTATGATAGTGTCCTTATGTTTTACAACAGAAATTACCATGAAGAAATTTTAAAGGCCCATTCATGTGTGTAAGGAGTGGGAGCGAGAATCCTTTAATCCCACCTTACTTGTGGAAGTGGAGGTAGTTATACTTAAATATGGAAGTTCTTTTCACAAGCTCAAGTCTAATACGAGGAGAAGAAAGCAAGTCCACACGAGCTCACTCAACTACATGCTAGAACCTGAGATTGTCATGATTTATATTTTGGTTTTATTTTAGAAATTACCTACTTCCTCAACAATCCAAATCTAAAAACCTAATTGTAGGCCTTTTTTCTGAATTAATTATGGCTAGTTTTGTTGACGCGTTGAGGACGAAAAAAAATTTTGGTGCACACTTTGAGAGGTGCCAAAAGGCCACGCTGGCATGTCCGAGAGAAATATCCGTGAAGAAGATCAAAGAAGATTCCGAAAAACTAACTGTACCTTTTTGGGAGAACTTCTTAATGTTCCTGTCGAAGCACTTCTCAATGTTCTCGTCAATCATCTGGTAGATGCGCTCTTGCACATAATAGATGCAAAGGCATTGTGGGATCATTTGAATGCTACATATGGTGTATCAGGTGTGCAAGAAGAAGCTCAGGCCGACGGTACTATTGACACGTAAAAGGCTTGACTTGTGACTAAGGTTATACCAAAAGAAAGGCTAGGATTTCTTGGATACTTATTCATCTATCGCTAGAATGACTACTATTCGAGTGCTACTTTTTCTGGTTGCGGTTTTCTGGTTCATCAAGTGGACGTGACGACAACTTTTCTTAATGGAGAGTTGAATGAGGAAATCTATATGGATCATCATGATAGATTTGTAGTAGAAGATAAAGAGCATAAGGTGTGTAAGTTAATAAAATCTTTATATGGCTTGAAAGAGGCGTAAACAATGACACGAGAAGTCTGATATAACTTTAACCAGTGCGAGCTTTGCCATTATTGAGGCTGATAGGTGTATACTATCGATGTGGTGGGAGCTAATCTATTATATTATATTTGTATGTTAATGATATTTTAATCTTTGATACAAACATTGATGCAATTAATGAGGAAACCAAGAGTTTGCCAAAATTCACTTGGCAAATATCGTGATTTGGCAACTTGCTAAAATATATGGCAAGTGAAAAAATAGACTCTCTCCAAGAGTTTGCCATTTGGACTTGGTAAAATAAGAAGAGGCCCGCTAAGCGAACGAAGAGCCCCGTTAAAAAACGAAGAGCCCCGCTAAGCGAACGAAGAGCCCCGCTAAGAAACGAAGAGCCCCGCACGCGAAGCCGGATGCGCGCTCGCGCTCAGCGCGCAAATATGCGCGTGGAGGGGGAGATTTACCAAGTTGCTAAAATTTGCCAAGTTGGATGCCAAACTATTGGAGCACAATTTTTTCTGTTTTACCAAAATAGATAAATGCCAAGTTGATTTGGCAAACTCTTGGAGATGCACTAAGTCTTTTATGCAAAGAGTTGTGATACGAAAGATCTGAGAGAAACTGACGTGATTCTAAAAATCAAGCTTATTATTAAGGATGAGATGAGATTTGAAACAATCTGAATTTTTCGGAGATTGGCTGCAGTTTTCTATAAAAAATAATTTTTAATTTGATTTATCTTCTTAAATTTTAAATTTAGTCCGTTCTCCAGATTAGTGAAACGATCTCCAATTTCCCTTGTGTCCTGCCTCCTGCGGCTCTCTTTGCACCTGCAAGTTCCACCACAATCACACAGCCACACGGCACAAAAAAACAACCGAGGAACACCGGGCATCCGTCCTCCGCTCGTTGACTTAAACACGCACACGGCGGCCGGCCGCCGGCGGGCATCCCAATCCAAAAGCCAAGCGAGCGAGCTCCCAGTTCCGCTGCTCCAATTCCAGTCGGCATGGCTCCGCAGGTACGGGCAAGATCGTCTCTAGGGGTCTCGATGCGTTTCTGTTGTGCCTTGTGCTCATCTGCTGTGAATATTAGGCGTGGGTCGTGGCGGAGAACGGCGAGGACCTCCAACGACCCAGGGAATTCCTGCCGCTCTCTAAGCTCGAAGGTAAGGTGTTGTTGGATTATTCTCGGTAATTTCGTATTTGGTACCCCGTACCACGGCCTCCTAAACCTGTTCGACCCAATCTACGGCTTGCTCCGTATTAATTTGTCGGAGATTGTCCTTTCGTTACGAGGATATACTCAAGGCTTCTCGCTGTTACTGCGAAATTGTTAAGCCTTTCTGCTTTGATGCAAACACACCTGTTTGAAGACGGAACTCGTATGCAATTAGTTCATCAGACGGTTTCGATATATTTCCGTACACGTTTGGGTTTCAGTGGACTCAGGTGTTCTTAGATCAACAGATACTTAGTTGCACTTTGCGGTCAAATTCTGATTCGATGAGCATTATCAGTGTCCTGGAAATTCCGATTCTGTAGATTGATCTCCATTTTTGTTCTGCAAATATGTGTGGCTCCTCTTGTAGTGGTCTTTGACCTAAACCATCTGTTCTGCAATTGCTCCCAGCAAATAAACTTGGGGCATGAATTTAGTCAAGCATATTTTTGCAGCCCATACCTGCAAAATTCTACTGTACTTCGTGAAAGTCTGTGTTAGCTAGTCAGATTCCAGACAAGGGCAAAGTGACCTCCTTGGTTCCTGACTTGACTATGTGGCCATTAAGATGTCAAATTAGTACTAAATCGGACTACTACATCAGCTACCCACAAGCAGGGTGTTCAGAAAGTCCAATAAGCCCTTGTTCTGGACCTGCTTTGTTATGCAATTAAGCAACGTAGATGTCCTGTTTTGCAGATGTTGGCGTGTTGTATTGGCATTTGGACCCTAAGAAATCTGAAAGCGAGGAGGAGCTAGCGAAAATCCGCAAAGACAGAGGATACAGTTACATGGTTTGTAGTAACTAGTCTCCCATAATTCCAATTGCTTTCTGAATCTCTGATGCTGTGTTCTGCACGTCTTGTGTATGATATATTACCTGAATGTATTGTTTCTGAAGGATCTTATTGAGATATGTCCCGACAAACTGGAAAACTATGAGGAGAAGGTGAAGAGCTTCTTCCGTGAGCACATGCATCCTGACGAAGAGATCCGCTATTGCTTGGAGGGCAGTGGGTACTTTGATGTCCGTGACAAAAATGACAAGTGGATTCGAATCTGGATAAGGGAAGGAGACATGATCATCCTACCAGCTGGAATTTATCATCGGTTCACCCTTGATAGCGCCAAATACTCGAAGGTACTAACATGATCTTAGTGATAGAATATATGTAAATGTGTTGTACACGTCTTGTAACACAAGTCGGTTCGGCCTATATATATGAAAGTCACATGGCCCAAAGGGGTGTCAGGGTGTTCCCCATATCATTGTCCTTGTTTATTTTACACTTAGGATTGTAGGAGCTACTAATTTGATCAACTGGTGGTCTTGTGACACAATCATGAATACAACTCATGAGATCCATTTCATGAACTAAGGCAGTGACTACATGATTGAACAATTAAGAACATGCCATTTGTATTGGTAGCAAAAAAAAAATGTTGTGACTCCCTGAAGGCCGAATGAAGTTTGGTTGGTAGAAATAATTGCAAATCAAGGATGTATGTTGTAGTTATGTTTTTCTTTTAAATTAAGAACTTTGATAGGTTGTATTTTTCAAATTTTCTTTATAGAGATCAGCTATTTTAATTACATTTCTTAATATTAAATTCTGGTGTTTTTACATGTGCAGCTGATGAGGCTTTTCATTGGGGAACCAGTCTGGACCGCATTAAACAGACCTCAGGAGGACCATCCGGCGAGGCAAGAGTATGTCAAGAATGTGAGTGCGGGCACTGGATTTGCTCTTGCAGCACACTGAATCTGTTTTTGCCTTTCCGGTTTATACAAATTATGATCACTTGGATTCATGTACATCATAGTATCATCATATGGTTTTGACAAAACCGTGTTGTGTCATCAGAGTCATGGAACCTTGATGCATGTTCGGTCAATGTGTGCACATAAAACTGCAAATTATGGGAACGCACAGTGTAGTGGTCTTTCCTTATGGTGATTTATCTGGTATAGTCTTTGCGTTCTTGTGGTTGCATCAAATATCAATGGGGTCTGCTGTAAAGTAAGTACGTACTTAAAACGTACTATCAGGAAGGCTGGAACACATCAGCCTTGCAGCTAAGTCATGAAAAAGGCAAGGCAAGATTGATGGACAGATAAAATTTGACGAAAATGCTCCTGGATAGGTAGTTTATGCGTGTGTTTGTGCGGCATATTTAGAACTTCCCAAGTGACTATAAGGTTTGCTGGTTGGTGAGGCAAGTATTTACGGTCCTGGGCTTTGCTTCTCTATCTCTTTTGCCCCTATTAAGGGTTGTTTAGCGACCCTTTGGTCCCTCTTTTGATCCTACGCACATGAGTCTTGGACAAAACATATAACTAGCAGGTTATTATCATTCATATAATCATGTCTTTTATTTCTCGCCTTATGGTTTCCTATTTTTCAAACACCTTTTTGTAGCCATTTTCTGTGTTTTTCCTTTGGGCCACGCTAGCCCTTGGACTTTCGGACGAAGGAGCACGTCCGGACGCCCGTTTGTTGCTACGCCTGCTCGCCCGCCCATGCCGCTATGTTTTCCGTGCACATGTGGGGACCGTCCATGCCCACTTCGCTTCCTGCATGCCCACAGGGACCGCCTGCGCATGGTTCTCCTATGCCTGCTCATGAAACACTTGCAATATGAAATACACTTGCTGCGATGTGATTTAAACAGATGAAACATTTAGAACATATGCTTGAAACATATGTGTATAGCTACTACAACATATGTAACATACCTCTAAAGGAGATGAAACATTTTGAACAAATACTTGCAACGTACCTCTAAAACACTTGCAACACATGCAACATGTGCAACATCTTTTGCAACATCGATATAAAACACTTGCAACATACGTCTGAAACACTTGGTATATGTGTTTGCAACATGCACTTTTTCTTGTCGTGGTGTCTTCGGCTGATCACGGGAGATGATGTCCCGGCCAACGACGACCTTTTCCTAGTGGCTTAGGTGATGGTGGCGTGGTGCACGCCGTGGCCACGACGGGCGAGCGCGGAGTGGGGTGTGGGTGGTGGATGTGGGCGCGGCGGAAGATGGAGCGCGGCATGACGGGGCTGTAGTGCGGCGTAGGGGATGGTCACGCTGCGGGGGATGGCGGCAGGGGAGCGCTCCGCGGGCGGGAGCGAGCAGACAGCGCGGTGGCGAGTGGGGAAGGCGGCAACAACAAGGATGAGGGGCTGGCGGCGTCCGAACGGTCTAATCATTATTGTTTTCCTTCTATACACCCGACCCATCTTATTTATGTGTTTTTTCCCATTCTTTTTTTTTTGTTGCCATGCGTTCCGGAGATGCCCATATTATATATAGGAATAGGTGTTTGGATAGAAACGCACAAAAGACAAGGCAACAAATAAACATTGAGGTTTGAGTGGATGTTTTCTTCCCGTAGTTTTTCCGTGAAAAATCGAACACAAAAGAAAAGTTTATATATGTTTTTCTACGAGCTATCTCTTGTGAATCAAAGGACGCTACATGAACTCAATCAGTAGGAACGGAAATCCTACGTTTTTCTTTGATTTCTTTGATGATCCAAATGGCCCTGAACCAAGAACCGGAGAAATAACTACACTAGAAGCGAGAAGCGTCAAGCGTCACTGCCTCGACTACTGTCAGTCCGGTTTATCAGGCATGATATAGTGTTTTTTTCTCACAACAAAACAGCATCGGTCGACATATCAGTCAAAAAACCATCAAGGAACAGCTCGATTGCTCCTTGCTCGGAGTTTGTGCTAGGAAAATGTGGCGCTACTCCTATCTGCTAGCGTCACGGTCAGCAGATGCTCCTAGCAATTCCGTTGATATCCAAGAGGCAAGACTATTTATGGTTACGTTTTGTCGCCAGCGCAATGCCTATGGCTTGACGACTGCACAGCACAGACATACAGGAGAACGGGCTCGTAGCCCAGTTGGTAGCCTGTTCCGGTGGGAGCGCTACCCGCCGAGTTCGATCCCTGGGATCGGACTCAGGTGTCTCACCGGGATTTATTCTCAAATAATGAACGGTCTCTGTTTGGATTGTTTTCAGGCCTCTGCCTCTCATGCATGGTGCTATAAGAGGAACGCGACGCACTGTCTCCACGGAGTCGAAGGATTCCGGTGATATCAAGGAGGACGCGGTCTTGGATCGGTGTGTAGTTGTAGGTCTATCCCTATACGTAGGGTGCGTGTGGTGGTGTGCATGTGTAGAGTGGTCGTGTGTGTATAAACAGATTCTACAGCTGTACCTAGATGAGAGTAGGGTGCGTGTGGTGGTGTGCATGTGTAGAGTGGTCGTGTGTGTATAAACAGATTCTACAGCTGTACCTAGATGAGAGGCTTTCAAAAAAAAAGTAAGGCATACAGAGCCCGCATTTGGTTTTCTTTTCTCGCGGGGCGACTGTGTTTTATGTCCAGGTTCAGTGCACCGCGACGCCTATCGCTCGGGAGGATGCCAATTGCCAGAGAGTGATTGCTTAGACTAAATTTTAGTCCCTCTCGCATTAGATATTTAGATATATTAATTAGAAATATTAAAAATAGATCAGTTACAAAACTAATTATACAGATGGAGGTGAGAGACGAATCTATCAAACCTAATTAGTTCATGATTGATAATATGATGCTACAGTACTCCTAGTTTGGATCGAGCGTCCGATGTGAACCGGACAAACTTTAGGGCGACAAGGAGCGCGGCGTGAATCTTGCGTGGCTGCCGCAAGGCGCGGCAGCACTTAGCGATGAAAACGGACGGAAACGGACGGAAAAACCCTATTTCTACTTCCGTTTCTATATTTTTTGGCGGAAACGGGATCGGGTTCGGAAAATACGGGTTCAAAAACGGAATCGGAATATGCGGACATACGGAAACGAACAAATACGGATGGAGAGCCGGAAAATTAAATTAAGATCACATAATATAATGTTCGCAAAGTATACATATATAAAGTCATGTAATAATATATTTAAAGTTTAATATTTATTTACATGCTATGTACGTGAACATAACATGCATATTTGGTGATTCGTAGTTATATTAACATAACATAAGGACATGTAATTGTTGAACATGTTGAGCATAGATTGAAAACGGGATAAAAACGGAATAAATACGGGTCTATTCCATATTAAAACGGGATTACTCGGAAACGGACGGAAAACACCATTTTCTACTTCCGCAAATACGAAAACGGGATCTCGCAAATACGGAAACGGACGGAAAAATATAGAAAACGGAATGGGACGGTACGGGAAAAATTCCGTCCGTTTTCATCCCTAGCGGCACTGCATGACTGCATCCCGGCTCTGGTCGCGCGCATCTTGCCGCCTTGCGCAACCAGTGGATCATAGATGGAGGTTCCAAAGTTGTGAACGGCCGGTTCGCTTCCGTCATCGCTTAGGCAGGCCGTCGTGACCGTTCCGTGTCCATCCTCTATGCCCGCTCTCCCTATTTCTCCATGCACAATTGAAAAGAAATGCACATCCATATGGCCCCATGTTCCTATTGCAACTGCATAGTGCACGTGGAAGTAAATGCTTGGCAATCCCAAATTATAAGAATTTTTGAATTTTCTAGATACATATTGATTTCACTGTGTATCAGACATAAATGTATATATGTATATATAGATGTATGTATAGTAAAATCTATATATATCTAGAAATACCAAAATGTTTTATAATAGGGACGAAGGGGTACTAATAGTGAAGTTGGTGACAACAATTCAGCGGCAAATGAGATTGGATCACCCAAACCTCACCAAATGTTTGCTAATGCGATTATGATTGACAATCTGATATTGACTGCTTCATTTGGCTAGCAATATTTATAAAATGTATATTATGTTGACAAATATGCAAATTTCATAATGAAGGAAGTAACATTGTCAATCCATATAGACTGTAGATACATTTGGCCATAGTTAAATGGACTTATATTTCTTATCAGAGTAAATATGGTCTTCAAGTATTACAATTCCATACTAGCACTCCAAAATATTTAGAATGTCTAGTATGACCTTTTGTCTCGAAGATCTTACCTTAGTCGAACCATCTAAAAATTAACCAAGTTCATAAGAAAGAATATAAATATTTACTACATAAAATAGGTATGCTATGGAAACATATTCGGGCCGTGACGTGATAAGTCTAGTGACATTTATTGGGCTCATAAATATGATACATTTTGGTTTAATTTTATCACACTTTAAATGGTTTGACTCAATACTATTTTTTAAATGAGACTCGGTGCTATTCTCTAATTGTTTTATTTTTAGAATGTATTTTTTCAAAACAAAGGAATTAATATATACAACTCGTTGCTACTTTCTCTATTTAAGTTATAATAAGTTTTGATTTTTCTAGACACATAATGTTTGCTATGCATTTAAATATATATTTTGTTTAGATATACAGTAAAATATATATTTAAAAAACTAAAGCATTTTATAATTTTTTGAACACAAAGCATTTTATAATTTGAAATAGAGGACGTACATCCCAATTCTTAGGCTGTCTCTAATAGCCCGGACCTAAAAACGAGAGGCATTTCATGGTATGGGTAGCGCACAACGAAGGGTCACGAACCAAAAAAAAACTTCCCTTTTCCAACAGCCGATGCAAACGAGAAGCCAGGTTCAAAAAAAGGGAATGTCGCCCTGCCGAGCGCCGCCCACCTCGCCGCGTCGGGCCGCTCCCTGCTGGCCGCGCGCTGCCGCAGACCCGCCTCACCGTGTTGGCCGCACGCCGCCGCAGACCCGCCTTGCCGTGCCGACCGCCGTGACGACGACTTCCTCCTCTTCCACGCGGTGCTGCTTGCTCCTCCGTTTTCGTCTTCCCCACGGCTGGCCACCGCTGGAGCACGCAGCCATGCACCACGGCAACCATGGCGCCCGTCAACCTCGCTCGCGCATGGCGGCCTCGCCCGTGGCAGAGGGGCCATGCCCGCGCCCGGCGGCCACGCCCGCGGCGGAGAGGCGCTTGCCTGCGACCGGCGGCTTGGACCACGGCGGAGGGGCTCGCCCCGCTCTTGACGGCCAGCGACCGCGGCGTCCTCGAGCTAGGCCCACCACTACAGCTGCCCAAGACTTTGCGTCATGGAGAATGACGACGCAAATAAGGGTCTCAGTTGGCTTGGTACCCAAAATGCATACTCTCTTTGCGTCAACGGTTGGAGACAGTTTTCTTCATCTAAAACACTGTACACTACCTTTTTTTTGGTTTGCGCCGTCCTTTGCGGTAGCTGTTGGAGACAGCCTTAAACACACGACGACAATACACTGAATATATATCTTATTGTCGGTGTTCGGGCCCTTGGGGGTCCTAAGCCAACAAGTGAATTTGTGCTGCGTGTCCCTAATCTGGATGGTGATACAAAGAGAATACACGGGGGGTTTATCCTGGTTCGAGCGAAAGAAGGCCCTACGTCCAGCGGGGGGGAGTATTGTATTTCCTTGTACCTAAGTGCTTGCGTAGGGGTTACAAGCTGTGAGAGAGGGAGCTGATCCCAGGTCTCGGAGAGAAAGTGAGAATACAAAGGAGATTGCTTGAGATGTTGATCTTCTACGGTGGGATGATGACTTGGTTTTTCTTTTTCCTTTTTCTCCTCCCCCCTCGTAGAGTCCCCTGCCTTCCCTTTTATAGGGTCAAGAGGAGGCAGAGACGCCGGGGGATGTCTTAGAAGTGAAGTTTTGTTGAGCGCTGTGGAAGTTGCTGTAGAGACGTGCCCCGGGAATGGCCGGCCATCCCTAGACACCATGGTGACGTAAAGGATGAGACGGTGAAGAGACCCCGGGTCCTGTGGCGTGTAGGCCTTGCTTCTTTGTTGACCGGCGGTTGGTCGAGGCCGGGTCGAGGTGGGTCGACGGGGAATGGATAAGGCCGAGCCCCAGGATTTTCGGGGTACGACACTTGCCGTATTCTGCCTCAAGGGGGATCAGTGGTGGAACAGTACCCGGCATGGCATATACAGTGGCAGGTTTTAATCGCCCATTCCAGGATGGGTAGTAAAAAGTGGGATTTGACACTGGTACTGCCTCCATGCTGGTATCGCTGTAGCCATGGGGGTAGGAAGTGGTTGGCGGTTGCATTAAATGCTTTGACCTTTGTCTAAGAGTTGGTGAGTGAGGCGGGTCGACCGGCTCGACCCAGGGTCGTACGAGTCGGAGATTTCCCTGTGGTCGAGGCGTTCCGTCGAGCAAGCCTCGTGCGAGTCGGAATGTAGTCGAGGCATTCCGCACGTGATTTTGGCTTGTTCTGCCTTCGTGGGTGGAGCCTTTGGCGTGGTTTTCTCAGGGGTTTGTCTTTTTTAGTCATTGAGTGTGGGTACCCCTTGTTTAGGTACCCGACAGTAGCCCTGAGCCTTTGTGTGAGTGTGATCACTCTTGCAGAGGCTCAGTGAGTCATGAACTGGAGTTGTAGCGTCGTAGCCTTTCCGGTGGGTGCGTGCGAGCGCACTCGCCGGGTATAGCCCCCGAGGCCTCGGTGGAGTGTTTTGACTCCTCCGAGGTCTTTAGTGCATTATACCGAGGAGTGCTCCCACGTTCGAGCTCTCGTGGCATGTTTGGTCCTCTTTCATTTGAGGTTTAGCCTTTTGCGGTCGAGCCCCCGAGCCTCGTGCGCACGAGGTCGATCAGGGTCTTGCCCGTCTTTATCGTACGACCCTCACGCTCCTTTTAGGAAAGGAGGAGGGGTGGGGAACGTCGTACTACCCTCATTGGGCGAGTTCCAACGATCTCCGGTGAGTTGTTAGCGGGGAATTCAAGTGGGAGCTCGTGCTCCATTCGGTAGGAGTCAGCTAGCGGCCACGGTGGCGCTCTCCAAAAAATACCAAAGAGTAGTCGTGTGGATCTCGGTTTCATGCGATAGGATCTGAGGGCTCGATGCCTCCCTCCGAGGGGATTCCACCGTCGACCTCTCTTCTAGCCTCGAATACGTCAAGGGGCGCCTCGAGAGAGTGGCTCGAGCCCTGGCCTTGTATGGACACGTCCCCAGTTATCCCTGACTCTGTTACTCGAGGGCAGTTGTCAAACCCTAGTCGAGGGCCAGCTTTCGATCCCTCGAGGTTTATATTGGGCTCGAAACCCGTTATCCATTCATCTGGAAATATCTGTCTATGGATCCCCTTCCGGCCCGTTGGGGCGCGTCTTTTTAGGAGGAGAAGCGAGAACGGCGCGGTAGTGGGCGGCGTGGCGTGATGGTTACGGAATGATCGGCGTACACGTGCCCCTACCCGCGGGTTTCGAGGGAGCGGTTAGGTAAGGACATTAAATGCGGGAACTGTTCCTACCTTTTCGCCGGATCCGTCCGTTGGTCTTTCATCGGGGTATAAGTACAGGGTTCGGGGTTCCGTATGCCCCCCATAGGCCTTTTGCATTTGCCCCTTTTCTCCTTGTGCGCCCTTCGGCCATTCTTCGCCGCCACCGTCACCTCTTCCCCTGTCGCCGCCGCACGCAGTTCTCGACAACTATGGCGGGAAAGAGCTAGATCCTTCCCGCGGACGCGTGGGCCTGTTCCTCGGTGACGGAGAGGAAACTGGAAGAGTTGGTACGCGATGGTCTTCTGCGACCGAGGGCGAGCCGGAGCCAGCCGGAGTGGAGGGTGCCACCGTCCGACCACCGGGAGCCAGCGCCCTCGGAGGGGTATGTGGTGAGCTTCGTCGCTTTCCACAAGAGGGGGCTCGGGATGCCGCCGAGCTGGTTCATGTGGGTGCTTCTCCACTACTACAAGGTGGAGCTTCATCACCTCGCCCCCAACTCCATCTCGCAGGCCACCATCTTTACGGCGGTCTGCGAGGGGTATTTGGGGATGGAGCCGCACTGGAACCTGTGGCTTCATTTTTTCAACACGGAGCATTTCACCAAGAAGGCGGGTGAGCGAGGAGTGCGGCGCGCGGTGCATGCTGGGAGCTGCACCCTTCAAGTCTGAGTGGGTCGAGGCGAGCTGTACATCCCGGTGTAGCTCATCTCGTCAAACAGCGGGTGGCACGACGGGTGGTTCTACCTGCGCAACGACGACGATCGGCTACTGAAGTTTTCTGCCCGGGTCCTGATGTTACATAAGGACAATTGGACGTACGGCGTCGTCGAGGAAGAGAAGCCGAAGGTGCAGCCGCTCCTCGACGCGTTAAGGAGGCTTCGACAGTGCGGGTTGACCGCAGGGATGGTGGTCACCGTGTTCCACCATCGAAGAGTGCTGCCGCTGATGCAGCGTCGACTCCGGATCGACGAGATGACGCCGGAGGTCTTGTTGGAGGGGAGTCGGATGTTGCACGAGACCCTCCCCCTCGACGAGGTTGCCCGGCGCACGTGGTGGATGGTGGGCAGCTTCAAGCAGGAGGACATCGACAGGGTCCCGATGCGACCCACCCAGGGTTTCGAGCCTCTGGTAAGCGTCGTTCCGATAGCCTCAGGTCCTTTTGCTTCCTAGTTCTCTGGACTAAGTTTGTCGAGGCTTCCGTGCAGGATCTGTCGGCGGTCAAGGAGTCACGGCCGCCGGTTCCAGAGGATCACGCTGCTCGAGAGGCGAGACGCCTCTCGACGGCTTAGAAGAAGGGAGAGAAGGACGCTGTGAAGAAGTGTCAGGTCAGGAAGGCCCTCGAGCACGAGGCGTTGAATAAGCGCCGCCACCAACAGAGTCTCGAGGGTCTCCCTATCGAGGAATCCCCCTCTGAGACGGTCTCGGGGGAGGATGAGGATAGCGACGATGACGATGCCGGGTCGCGGTACGATACCGTGACTTTTCTGGCGCACCTCCCCGACGTGCGGTCCCTGCTGGAGCCTATTGGCGGGGGTCGACCTCCTAGGCATCGAGGGAAGTCTCGGCGCCCGTCGAGGGGGAGGGAGAGCCAGCAGAAGGAAGAGCCTGAGAGGGGCCTTCAGAGAGGGGATCTGCCTCGGGCCCGCGAGTCCGATCGCCTCGGACTTTGTCGATGGGCGAAACAACAACGTCAGCATCTGAGGCAAGGGCACCATCGTCGGGCGTGAGGACTTGAGGCCAGATAGCCTCATCGGCGCAAAGGACCTCAGGCGCCCCGTCAGCCTAGGCTCCAAGGAGCACCAGGCCAATCGGAGGCTCGACAGAGGGGCCCTCGCAAAAGCCGTCGGGTGGCTCGGGGAAGCCGGAGTCAAGGCCCTTGATTCCCCTATCTGGGTAAGTGCCTCACCTTGCCTTTCCAACAAATTCATCTCGCTTTTTATTCTGACGCGGTTATTCTTAGCCATAAACGCAAGGTGGAGCTCATGGCTCTGACTCCCGTCAAGGCGCTCAAGTCTGGTGCCGCCCTGATGATGCAGACACCTGCCGACGATGCCGCCTGGATCGCAAGGTACCAGGCTGCCATGGAGCGGCTCAAGACAAAGGAGGCCGCCGCCAAGGCAGGTGCAAGCGCTTAGGAGGTCGCTGGAGTTGGTGACGCCACGCGGGAGCCAGAGCCGGTCGAGGCAGCCCTGGGCGGTGCCAGGCTCGACGTGCCTGGTGTTAGTGGGCCAGAGCCTGGGTCAACCACAAGGACCCAGGCGACCGTCGAGGCCGTTGAGGCTGAAACATCCGTCCGCGATGCGGGGCAGGCGGATGTTGAAGAGTCACGAGAGGTGATGGAGGCCCCGCCGGATGCGGGGAAAGAGGCGGAGCAGCCGGAGCCGCAACGGCGCGGGAGGAGCCGCGGCCGCAGCCGCAGTAGGACCAGCCAAAGGAGCAGGCGACCGAGGCGGAACGGGGGGTGGTCATGCCACCGCCCAACGTGCAGGTGGTGGCACCAACAGACGAGAGGCCAGCCCGCCCCAAATGTCGACTCCGGCTATAATCGATCTCACCATCGACAACCCTTCTTCCGACAAGGGAAAGCAGAAGGCGGACGTCGAGATGGTCAATGCCTCGGATCGGCCCAGTACTTCCGTAATGTCGGGGGATGACGTGGCCGAGGCGTCTACCAAGTGGCCCGATTTCACGGGGCTGGTGCTTGCACGGACGGAGGAGGAGCTCCCACGCTGGGGTCGGTCGACCCTCGAGTTCAGGGATGCGTCTAACCCCAACGCCGAGCCCTTCTTCGCCCTTGATGACAAGGATGAAGTGCAGCACTAGGAGTACATCGAGGGGCTCTGTAAGCACTCAGTGCAGTCCCTGCAGATGGTTGCAACACCTTGGTGCGTCGTATGTCGGAGGCCTTTGAGGTGAGCCGTGTCCGTTTGTCTTTTCTGGCGTACATCCCCCTTTCTCCTTGGTTCTGATCTTAGGCTTAACTGTGGTCAGGAACTCAAGGAGCGATCTCGCCGCAAGTCACTCTTCATTCATCATGAAAGCGGCATATGGGCGGTGCTTGCTCGTCAATGGGCTCTAGTCGAGGAAGCCAATAAGCGGCTATCCAAGAAGAGCACCGAAGTGGACGAGCTTCGTGTCGTCCATTCAGTGGTCAGGGAGGAGGCGACGCAGGCTCGGGAGGCTGAGGCCAAGGCGCGTGAAGATGCGGCCAAGGCCCGGGAGGAGGCGACCAAGGCCCGTGAGGACCTCGCACCGCTATTAGCGCGCGTCAAGGAGCTCGAGGAGGACGTCGCTTTAGTCAGCGGCCAACACGACGCCCTTAATGTCTAGATCGGGATGGCGTCCACTCACGTCGGGACCCTGGAGAATGAGGTCACGATGTTGAAGGGGATGGTCCGAGAGAGGGACGAGGCTCTCTCGGGCACCGGTAGGGAGATCGAGACGTTGAGGGCGACGGTCCGCGACAAGGACGAGGCTCTTCAGGCGACGGAGAAAGCGCGCGAGGAGTTACGTGATGAGGTTGTGGGTTGGCAGACCCATGCTGAGGGTAAACCTTTTGTCACGTTTTGACCTTGGCCTCGAGGTCCCAAGTCTTTGCTAACTTGGTGTTTGCATTTCAGAGCTGGAAAAGCAGCAACACGCGGCCCAGGCAACGGCTACCTTGTTCCAGAACCACTTTGAGGCTGAGGCCGAGCAGACTCAACTGCTCTAGGGTGCGATTACCTCGGTGTGCGATGGCCTAGGGGTCGAGCCCGATGCCGATACCGAGGAGGATGCGCCAAGGAACTCATTTGTTCACCGGATGACGGCGCTGGGTTGCCTCGTCCGTGAGAAGATTCGAGGCGGGCTGCATCATGGCGTGAAGAGGGCCATGGCGGTCATCCGATCTGGGTTCGAGTACGACATGGGCCTTATCGCTGATGGCTTTATCACGGATCTAGACTGGACTGACAAGGAGAACGAGGCAGCCTTCCTAGATTTGATCGAGGCTGCGGAAGAGCCCGAGGGTCGTCTCGCGAAGCTATTCGAGGTCGAGGTGGTCCCACCTGCCGATGATGAGGGTCTGTAAGCCGAGCCTGGGCATGAATGCCCATGTAATAAGTTAGTATTCGTGACTTGCGTCGTGATGGCCTCAGGGGCCCTGAAACATTTATATGTAAATGTATACTAAACGTTTTCGTTCAAGTCTTTTGTTCCTTTCTTGTTTGAATCGTATTCTTGCATGTTTTTCTTAGCGCACGGTTGCACCCCTTGGTGTGAGGGAGCGAGTGGAGGTACCATAGCCTCGGAGGCGTAAGCGATCTCACGGCTCGGCAGCCCTCGAACCTTAGGGTGTGTTTGCGGCCTCGTGAATTAAGTAAGAGCTCGATTCGAAGCATATGGGAACGTTTAGACGTGAGCTTTTTCAAAATCGTGGACTTTTATTAGGTCTACTTAGCGCGCGCGGTTGCACCCCTTGGCGTGGGGGAGTGAGTGGAGATACCATAGCTCGGAGGCATAGGCGATCTCGTGGCTCGGCAGCCCTCGAACCTTAGGGTGCACCTGCGGCCTCGTTGACTATGTAAAAGTTCACGTGTTTTTTGAAAAAATATGAGTTTTTTGGGGACATGGCATAGGGGGTTCCTCTCTTGCAGCCCCCGAGGGAGGTTCAACTCTGAGAAAATAGGGTCGATCCTTCCTGGTTTTTATAAAAGAATGCTTTGAACACCGACATATTCTTTATTCTATCATGGGATTGCGAAACAATTTACAGAGCCTCGAGGCTTTAGGGGAAAAAGCGACGTAGATGTTCAATGTTCTATGCGTTGGTGAAGATTTCGCCTTTTTCATTCGATAGCTTGTAGGTGTCGGGCTTCAATACTTCCACGATGATGTACGGTCCTTCCCATGGCGGAGTAAGCTTGTGTCGTCTCTTGTTGTTCTGGCTTCGCCGGAGCACTAGGTCACCGACGTTGAGGTCACGTCTGCAGACGTGTTTGTCGTGGTAGCATCGGAGACTTTGCTGATACCTTGCAGAGTGTAATAGAGCCACATCGCGAGCTTCCTAGAGCTGGTCGAGGGCGTTTTCTCTTGTGGCGTCATTGTTTTGCTCGTTGTAGGCTTTCAGCCTCGGGGATCCATATTCTACATCGGTTGGGAGCATAGCCTCGTACCCGTAGACTAAGAAGAACGGAGTGAACCCCGTGGCTCGACTCGGCGTCGTTCTTAGGCTCCACAGGACCGAGGGGAGCTCGGCGGCCCATTTTTGCCGTGTTTGTTTAGTTTGTCGAAAATTCTCGGCTTTAGACCTTGTAAAACCATGCCGTTGGCACGCTCTACTTGGCCATTTGTTTTTGGATGAGCTATGGCCAACCAGAGCACACTGATATGATGGTTGTCGCAGAAATCCAGAAACTTTTTGCCGGTAAATTGGGTGTCGTTGTCTGTGATGATGCAGTTAGGAACCCCAAAGCGGTGGACAATGTCGGTAAAGAATAGCACGGCTTGCTCAGACCTGATGCTGTTGATAGGACGGGCCTCGATCCATTTGGAAAACTTATCAATGGCGACGAGTAGGTGGGTGAAGCCACCAGTTGTCCTCTTCAAGGGTCCGACCAAGTCGAGCCCCCAAATGGTGAACAGCCATGTGATGGGAATCGTTTGCAAGGCGTGAGATGGAAGATGGGTTTGCCTGGCATAGTACTGGCATCCTTTGCAGGAGCGTACTAGCTTAATAGCGTCGAAGACCACGGTTGGCCAGTAGAAACCATGTCGGAATGTGTTTCCAATGAGGGTTCGAGGTGCCGCGTGATGACCGCAAGCCCCCGAGTGTAGATCTTTGAGCAGGTTCTTGCCTTCCTTGTTTGTGATACAGCGTTGTAGGATGCCCGTAGGGCTGCGTCGATAAAGCTCTTTGTTGTCGCCAAATATCACAAAGTTCTTGGCCCGGCGAGCGATCCGTCGAGCCTCGGTCTTATCCAAGGGGGGATCCCCTCGAGTGAGACGGTCGAGGTACGAAACACGTCAGTCGGGCTCGAGGTCGGCTGGTAGGGTCGAGCCTTCCGCCTGCATGACTTCAGCCCCGGTCGAGGGAGCTTCTGCCTCAGGTGGGGGATCAAGTGATGGACCGTCGGCCCCCTGCCTGCCCTGGTGTCGACGGATGGTTGATGGAGATCCCTCACGAAAATGTCAGGTGGAACCGTGGCTCGACTAGACGTGATTTTCGTGAGTTCATCGGCAACTTCATTATATCTGCGTGCAACGTGGTTGAGCTCGAGGCCGTGGAACTTGTCCTCAAGGCGCCGTACCTCCTCGTAGTAGGCTTCCATCTTGGGATCACGACAGCTTGAGTTCTTCATGACCTGGTCAATCACGAGCTGGGAGTCACCATGAACGTCGAGGTGTCAGACCCTGAGTTCGACGGCGATGCGCAGGCCCGCGATGAGCGCCTCGTACTCGGCGATGTTGTTGGAGGCAGCAAAATGAAGCCAGATTACATAGCGCATGTGGACTCCGAGGGGCGAGATGAAGAGCAAGCCCGTGCCTGCTCCTGTTTCATCAGTGACCCGTTGAAGTACATGGTCCAAAGCTTGGCTTGGAGCTAAACCGGAGGAAGTTGAGTGTCGGTCCACTCCGCTAGAAAATCTGCCAGCACCTGGGATTTGATGGCTTTGCGTGGTGCATAAGAGAGGGTCTCACTCATGAGCTCGACCGTCCACTTTGCTATCCTACCCAAGGCTTTCCGGTTCTAGGCTATCTCTCCTAGGGGGAAAGAAGAAACCACGGTCACCGGGTGGCCCTCGAAGTAGTGACAAAGTTTGCGCTGCGTCAAGACGATGGTGTATAGTAGCTTCTGGATTTGCGGGTAGCGAACCTTGGTCTCCAAGAGTACCTCGCTGATGAAGTAGACTGGCCTCTGAACGAGCAAGGTATGTCCTTCCTCTGCCCTCTCAACAACTAAGACCGCGCTGACCACTTGTGTCGTTGTGGTGACGTAAAGCAGGAGGGGTTCCCTTGTGGCCGGAGGGACGAGGATCGGAGAGTTACACAACGTAGCTTTGAGCTTCGTAAGGGCTTCTTCTACCTCGAGGGTCCATGAAAAGTGTTCTGATTTCTTTAGGAGACGATACAGTGGGAGCGCCTTTTCGCCGAGGCACGAAATGAAGCGACTAAGGGCCGCGAGGCAGCCCCTGACCCTCTGTACGCCCTTTAGATCATGGATAGGGCCCATTTTGGTTATTGCAGTGATTTTCTCTGGGTTGGCTTCGATGCCCGGAAACGATGAACCCTAAGAGCATGCCTCGAGGAACGCCGAAGACGCACTTCTCAGGGTTGAGCTTAATGTTTTTTGCTTTAAGGCACTTGAACGCAATGTCGAGGTCATTAACCAAATTGCTGACCTTCTTGGTTTTGACAACGATGTCATCAACGTAGGCCTCGACGGTGGGTCCGATGTGCTCCCCGAAAACGTGTTGCATGCATCGTTGGTACGTAGCACCTATGTTCCGTAGACCGAAGGGCATAGTAACATAGCAACACATGCCGAAGGGGGGTGATGAATGAAGTCGTGAGCTGGTCGGACTCCTTCATTTTGATCTGGTGGTAGCCGAAATACGCATCTAGGAACGACAGAGTTTCACATCCTGCAGTAGAATCAACGATTTGATCAATGCGTGGTAAAGGAAAAGGAACTTTCGGACATGCTTTATTCAAACTAGTATAGTCTACACACATCCTCCATTTCCCATTCTTTTTCTTAACTAATACAGGATTAGCCAACCACTCGGGATGATGAACCTCCTTGATGAATCCAGCCTTCAACAGCTTGTGGACCTCCTCACCGACGACCTTGCGCTTCTCCTCGTCGAAGCGGCGCAAGCGTTGTTTCACCAGTTTGGAGCCGGCTCAGATCTCCAAGGTGTGCTCGGCGACTTCCCTGGGTATGCCCGGCATATCCGAGGGACTCCATGCAAAGATATCGATGTTTGCACGGAGAAAGCCGACGAGCACTGCTTCCTATTTGGGATCGAGGGTGGCACTGATGCTCAAAGCCTTTCTATTCGGGTTGCTGGGGTCGAGAGGTACGAGCTTAATGTCTTCCGCGGGCTCGAAGTTGCCAGCATGGTGCTTGGGGTCGGGGATCTCTTTGGCCAAACCGTCGAGGTTCGCCGCCAAAGTCGCTGACTCCAGGACGGCTTTCCCGTGCTCGACGCATTCCACATCGCATTCGTAGGCGTGCTCGTAGGAGGGCCTGACAGTGATGACACCATTGGGGCCCGGCATTTTGAGCTTGAGGTAGGTGTAGTTGGGAACTGCCATGAACCGGGTGTAGCAGGGGCACCCAAGAATGGCGTGGTATGTCCCATGGAATCCAACCATTTTGAAAGTGAGAGTTTCCTTCCTGAAGTTGGCGGGAATACCGAAACAGACAGGCAGGTCGACCCACCCGACGGGCTCTGCTCATTTTCCCGGCACAACTCCATGGAAGCCCCTAACACTGGGTCAGAGGTGTGTCCTCATGATTCCCAGAAGGTCGAGGGTCTGGGCATAAATGATGTTGAGACTACTGCCTCCGTCCATGAGCAACTTGGTGAGGCGTGTGTTGGCGATGATAGGATCGACGACGAGTGGGTAGACTCTAGGATTGGGGATGTAGTCTGGGTGGTCATCACGGTCGAAAGTGATGGCCACCTCGGACCAATCAAGGAAGAGGGGGGTCGCGAGTTGCACGGAGAAGACCTCTCGACGTTCCCGCTTGCGCTGCCGTGTTGAGAGGCACGTCGAGGGTCCTCCGTATATCATGAAACAATCATGAATCTCAGGAAACCCCTCGTCCTTGTCGTCTCCCTTAGGATCCTCCTTCTTGTCGTCTTTCTTGATGCCTAGGCTTTCAAAATATCTGCGGAGCATCTGGCAGTCCTCAAGGTTGTGGTTCGTGGGCCCTTTGTGGTAGGGACACGGTTCTTTGAGCATTTTGTCAAAAATGCCCCTACCGGGGGGTCCTCGAGGTTTCTTACGATCTGCAGCGGTGACAAGGTCGTCGGCCGGGGCCTCTTGTTTGCCCTGCTGATTCTTCTTCTTCTTCTTGTTCCTCTTCGAGCCCCGGCTAGAGCTCACGGGATCCTCTTCCTTGCGCTTCCCTTTATCCTGGTCACTGCCAAAGATGGCACCAACCGCCTCCTTGCCGACGGCAAAGTTGGTGATGATGTCCATCAAGCCATTGGCAGTGATGGGGGTGCTGCGGCCCAACTCTCGGACCAACTCTTTGTAGGTGGTACCAGAGAGGAAGGCCATGATGACGTCGGAGTCGGTGATGTTGGGAAGCTCGGTGCGCTGTTTGAAGAAACGCCAGATGTAGTCCCGGAGGGATTCGCTCGGCTTTTGTTTACAGCTTCGGAGGTCCCATGAGTTATCGGGGCGCATGTAGGTCCCCTTGAAGTTCCCTTCGAACACTCTCACCAGGTCGCTCCAGTCGTGGATCTGTCGAGGTGGGAGGTCCTCGAGCCAGGCTCGAGCGGTGTCCGATAGGAACAGAGGAAGTTGTCGAATGATGACCCGATCATCGGTAGCCCCACCCAGCTGGCAAGCCAAATAGAAGTCGATGAGCCAAAGTTTGGGTTTGGTTTCGCCGTTATACTTGGTAAGGGTCATGGGGGGGCGGAACCGAGCCGGAAGTAGTGTTTCGCGAATGGCCTTGCTGAAGACCCGAGGGCCTGGTGGCTCGGGTGAAGGGCTTCGATCCTCCGAGCTGTCGTAGTGCCCGCCCCTGTGCTCGTGGTAGCCTCGAGCTGCACCGTCACCACTCTTATGCCTTCGGCGCTCGTTGATGTTGTCACGGGCATCTCGAGGTTCATGGTTGTCGACGATGCGTTCATGGACAGAGGCCGCCTTGTTCCGCTGGGGGGCGGACTCGGGATGGACCGAGGCCTCTCTTTCCTGTCGGTAGGGCTCCGCAGGCTGCTCCGAGGCAAGCCCGCGTCGCCTCAAGGCGGAACTCTCGGCTTGCTGCATGGCGGCGGCCTCGAGGAGTCCTCGAATTTCATCGCGGGCCCGACGAGCCTCGGGGATCGATGGCTCGGGCATGTTACGAAGAAGCATGGCGGCTGCGACAACATTCTGTCTGGCTCAGCTGAAGACCGGGGGTTCGCCCGCCTAATCCTCGACGATGCGACGATTGACGTCACGAGCTCTTTCTCGAGCTCCTCCGCTGTGTGCACGTGCCGCGCGCTCGTGCTTGAGGGTTTGTTGAAGTAGGTGTTGACGGTCCTTAAGTACCAAATATAGTTATCAAATAAATAAAGAAAAGGATCCAAATGCAACCAACACCTAGACTTAGGGTTTTATCTGACAGAATTCCATGAGTTTTGGTGTTTGTCTGTTTCTGCAGGGGGTTATCAGAAAATACGGAGGAAAGGCCCACACGTCGGGTTTACATAGAGATAATAACGTGTTCACCGATTTTCTATCATCTAGAAGACTCCAGAAGCCATGAGATCGAACAGGAGGCCGAACGGGCCCGGAGACAGGGCACCCGCCCTGCTCCCTAGGGCGCCCGCCCTGGCCTGAGAGCCAATCAGGCTCCCTCTCGCGGATTATGCTCTACCGACCTAAGGGATCAAGGAAAACCGTGCGATTAATGTCGGTTTGATCCGACGGCCCACGTTCACTTGAGAGGGCTATATAAGCAGGACCCCTGGCCCCTGGAGGAGGCACTCCCTCATTCTCAATTCTTCAAACCCTAATCTCAGGAGGAGAGTCTCTGATCAAGCCCTAGAGCCACCACATCAACTAGATCTCTAGTATAGCATAGCTATATAGGATTAGAACTAGAAGGAGTCAATCTTCGATTGGTTTCCGGATCTGTCAAGAGGATTCTTGGTAATTCCTTTACTGTTCTTCATTGTTCATCTTTGTTCTTCAATATTATGAATACAACTTTGTTCTATTTCAATATATTGATTATGACTATGCTCTACTTGTTTATGTTTGCGATTATATTGTTCTTAGTTTATCGTAGTTATACGCTTGGCTTAGTTAGATTGGAATTATATACATGTTTAGGATCGTATAGCGTTTATCCATCGGATCCATGGGTAAATGATAAATATTGTGTAGGCGTGGTGCTTAGACCATATTTATCTGCGATTGCACCTTATATGCCGGATCGTGGGGTGGTCCGCGATGGTGACAGCTTCGTTGGTTCTTATATAGTCCCCCTCCCGTGTGTAAGGCAGGCAGAGCAACATTATTACGGGGGAGTGATTGCTATGTTTCTCATCTTCCTTGATAATATCACTATGCATGGGCGTAGTCCTTTCTCGCAATGATTGCCAAGTGTACTTGTACTATCTATGATATGCTAGACTTTATAGTTAAGAATAACTTAGGAAATATCCTTGTAGTTCATCCTAATACCATGCTAATGACTTGCTAGAATATCTGTTGAGGTGCTTATCATTATTATATGTGGCTAGCTGATCAGATTAATTATCTTTGTCACCATTCATACTTTATCTATATTTTATGTGACACTTACCCCTGTATGCAAGAGATAGATGAATGCTCTCACTTATACATGCAATGATTGATACTCATTCCTATATTCCATTCCATAATCAACATTGATGTTAGTAATCCCTTCCCAGTGGTAAAAATATAAATAATGATACCTGGAATACTTCCCGGTTAAAATGCTACATCGGTATTAATCTGTGTGCTTGCAGATCTTATTTATTATTTATTTAGAAGAGCAGTTGCATATTTCAATACCGCGTCTCTCATGTCATGCTGGGGATGACAACTTGGCTTAAGTGGCATGAGGGATAGGTTCGGCATTTTTGGTGCCGTTATCAGAATTAGAAAACTAAGTCTACTTTTGGTAATGACGTTAAGAATGCCCAACAAGCATTTTTGGCGCCGTTGCTAGGGAAGGTTGATTTACTAACAAGGAATGAATACAGAATTTGAGTCATCATTCGCATCATTAAGTGATTGAGATCATCAATTCTCCCATACAGATTTACCCCTGTATTTTTCCATTCTTATTGTTTTGCAGGGTGATGTATGAATAAAGGACATCTTCCAGAAAATTTTGTTGACAACCCCAAAGCATTAATCAGAGGGGCAAGAGCCAAGCTCAAGAAGTCAACACTTCGACGCAGCACTTCATCCAATCCAGAAGACCGCCGAAGTTTCATCCGGAATTTGTCAACAGAGTTCGCAGCCATGGCGAACAAGACGATCCGCGAGTTCTTAGCTCCCACTACGGACAACATCCGCACTGGACCTGCCGTGGCCATCGACAAGAACTTTGAGCTCAAGCCAGGGCTCATCAACATGGTACAAGCCAACCAGTTTTGTGGGAAGCCGCACGAAGATGCAAGTGCTCATCTCCAACACTTCCTAGAGATTTGCAGCACATTCACTTTATTAGATGTTCCCAGAGACGCCATACTACTTCGCCTTTTCCCATTCTCACTATTGGGGAGAGCGAAGCAGTGGTTCTACGCGACGAAGGATAAGAACACTACGTGGGCACTCTGCTCTACGAACTTTCTGGCTAAGTTCTTTCCCATGGGCAAGACCAATGCTCTCCGTGGGAAGATTACAAGTTTTCAGCAACAACATGATGAATCTGTTCCAGAAGCATGGGAGCGCTTTCAAGATTACATCCTAGAATGTCCCCATCATGGAATGGAGAGCTAACTACTTATGCAGACTTTCTATCATGGGCTCATCACTAGTGCTCGTGAGACCATGTATGCTGCAGCTGGAGGCGCATTTCTATCACTCACCATACCACAAGCTACAGCCCTTGTGGAGAAGATGTCGTCCAACCAAGGTTGGAACGAAGAGAGGACTCAAACACGCAAGAAGGGTGGAGGTATGCACCAGCTCAAGGAGGTAGACATGCTGTCTGCAAAGTTAGACCTACTCATGAAAAAGCTCGATGACAAAGCTGGAGACAAAAGAGAAGTCATGAACGTCTACGACTCTCACATGACTTGTGAGGAATGTGGAGACACTGGACACTCAGGCAATCACTTCCCTGAGATGCTTGAGGATGCAAGGTACATCAACAACAACAACAACAACTACAACCGTCCTCAACAAAATCAAGGTTGGAATCAACAGAGGCCTAACTACTCAGGTAACTACTCAGGTAATTATCAAGGTAATAACTCTTACAACAACAATAATAATTTTCCACCCCTGAGAGAGTTAGTGTCTAATCAAGGAAAGCTAATGGATAACTTGTCTAAGAAATTGGCATCCAATGATAAAATACTAGAAAACATAAATAATAGAATGGATAATTTCCCTACTGCCATCAAAAACTAAATTAGCTTTAATAAAATGATTGAATCTCAGTTAAATCAAATAGCTGCTGCTGTTCCTGCTACTAACCCCGGTATACCATCACAACCGGAAGGATTAGAATCTGCAAATCTTGTAGACATGTTTGATGCAGGTAACTATTGGAGTAATCCCGCTGTCGGAGTACATAATGACCTTCTGTCAGTCAAGAGAGGCGATCTAGGACGCCCCGTCATCCCGATCTCCATCGGCATGGTGGACATCCCAGAAGCACTCTGCGACTTTGGCTCCAGCGTCAACATTATGCCCAGGGTACTCTATGAAAAATTCTTTACATATCCTTTATCAGAAATAACTATGTGTTTGCAGCTTGCAGATCGGACACTAAGCTTTCCTAAAGGAATATTAAAGAACATGTGTGTCCGAGTTGGTACCTCGTACGCTCCAGCTGACTTCGTGGTGATAGAGACCGGGTCCGATGAGAGGTCACCAGTTATTCTAGGAAGGCCATTCCTGAACACCTCAGGAGCTGTCATCTACGCCAGCGCTGCGAAGATCAACTTCAACATCAAGGGGAGGAAGGAGACGTTTTCCTTCAAGAACAAGATTACACAAATCCCAGAGCAACTCCAACATGAACCAAGGAAGAGGACCAACAGAAGGAACAAGCAGAACAAGAACAACCAAGGATGGACCGAATCAGTTAAGATGGTCACTGCAGTTCAAGGAGGTCAAGATGGTCGACTCAAGTCGTCCTTCCTGAACAAGAAGGACAACCCAGGTATGCCAAGCATTGAGTGCTCAATCAATGGATACTCCTTTCAGAAGGCGCTCTGCGACACTGGATCAGGCGTCAACATAATGGCCATAGTCACCTATCAGCTCTTGTACAGGACCATGCCCTTAAAACCAACATACACTCAGCTCCAGATGGCAGATCAGACATCCCGAAAGGTCGAAGGTATAGTAACCGATGTCCCTGTTAAAATTAACGATCATTTTGTCCATACAGACTTTCAGGTCATTGACATGGGAGACGACGAGTACGATCCACCCATCATCCTAGGAAGACCATTCCTAGGCACCGTCAAAGCAATCATCTACATTGGAACCGGAGAAGTCCATATGCATTTCCCCTCTGAGAAGGTACGCTGCTACTTTAATGACCCTAACTATATAGTTGAAGATTCTAAGCAGGTCAGGACAAGAAGAAGGCGACGTAACCGTAACCAAAGGAGGCAAATCATCAAGGACGTATGGGCAGACTATGAAGGAGAGGTCATAAGGCCCGAGGATACACAACAGGAGACCGAAGCACCAAGTCGGGTATGGAAAGTGAAGACAGTTACACAAGAAGAGGAGGCGCTGCCGGAACCACCGTCTACGCTACCCAAATCCCAGGACAACTAAGAAGAAAAGAAGTCCTGTTCGGAGGACTTAAAAACACCGAACGCCGTGCCAAGAGGTAAACTTGGTAGTTATCATTTTCCCTTTAATTATTGCTCAGTTAATCATGTTCATTCTGTCTAAAAAAAAGTTAAAAACAGTAAGCCCCATGTGAGTATGCGAGTGGCATAAAACCCATAAGTACATTCACTGTGGTGGCATAAAAAAATAATATATATTTTTTCTGTTCTATAAAAATAAAAATAAAAATAGAGAGTGACATTTATCAAGGAAGCTCAAACATGATAAAGGCTAGATATTTATGCTAACGCTTAATCAAGTTCCACGAAGCTTTGTTGTCTATTTGAGCTCCACAGAATTCAGGAAGACTAGCAGATGGAGGACATCCTAATCGCTGTCAGGGTGCTGCCGACACTCAAATACACCTCTGCACCTGCTAGCTACATCAGAAGAAATTACGTCAAGATCCAGCTTGGGGGAGAGCACCCCCATTTATCCCGATAAGTATTTTTATCTACATTTATACCTATGCTTTATTAAAATAAAAAGATGCATAATCATGAAAACCCAAATAAATATTTTGTGTTTATATATATTTGCTTAGTTTAATAAATAAATAAAGTAGCTATGCTAAACTGAATCTTGAAAATAAAACTCTAGCATGGATATGATGAATAGTTGCTCTGCCTAATTTTCAAATTTGTTCTCTCTCTAGTTTAGACATAACTGTTATAATTTAAAACTGGGTCTAAACCTGAACTAGTGGGAAGAGAACTTAATCTGAAGTCTAAGTTGTTAGCGGATATGATATGGGAAGGTTGAGCTGCTGTTTATCTGTTCCTAGAGATGCTAGAATTCTGGAGAATTTTATCTTTGAAAATCTTTAAAATGTTGCATGATGAGTTCCTGTATGATGAGAGTTTAAATTCCTACCACGGTCATATATACATGCTTGTTAGATTAAGAGCCGTACTTTTACTACTTACTGCTTATGGGCATTGAGTGTGGTCAAGCTGTGTAGACCCTTAGGAACTTGTCATGTGGTTAAAATCAAGATTCACTTGCACATTCACTCATACATGATGCTTCTACTCCGGAAGTACGCATCCACATATATCCACTCATTTCCATCTCCAGATTCACCCAAAATTATTCTACTCCTGACCCGAGAGAGAATAGCCAAAAACATTATCCCATTCCTGTTATTCCCTGTGAAGTTAATGCTCAAGTCATTTCTACTACCACTTGCTATATTTTCAAAAGAGGGAGATTGCTCTAAAAAAACGAGGAAATAAAAAGGAGCAAGTGCTCGGAACCTCGAAGAAAGAAAAAGTGAGACGAGAGGTAAAAATGGACAAGTGTCCGACAGTAGAATTAGGGGTACAAGATACCCACCTGAGAGAAAAAAAAGAAAAAAAAAGAAGAAAAAAAATATAGAGCATCTCATTCCCCTCGAAAGTTTTAAAAAGCAAGAAAGGTATGTATTCCCTCAAAAAGAGCATTAGACTTTTGTTATCACCATACACCACTCATTCACCACACATGCACATCTTGATTTGACTTATTGACTTGTTTCTCTGGATCCATGGTTTGACTATGCAATAAATGTTCTATGAGTATGTATACTGTATCTCCCACCTATGAGCTCCAGATATCAAAGCCTTATTAGAGTAGGGTGAGAGAGAAGGCAATGTCACTACGCCTTATACCATAAATACCACATACTTTGAGAGAGAAGGCATATACCATTACTGCCTTAGTAAGGATCCAGAAATACCACAAAAGAGAGACCCGAGAAAGTCATACAAGGAATTTCTGAGTTTTATTTGAAAAATTTGCAAAAACTCCAGAGCTATAGCTGATCAAGAATAAGAGACATGGCGTTTGACTAGACCGTTCTATCTTTTAACCACTCAAGATGCAGGTAACGGTTGCAAGCCCCATGGTGAAAGGTAAAATGAGTAAGTTTTAAGTCTTGACAGTTTACTCTAACTCAGGGATGAGACCTTATTTGAAAGCAGATGTACCGTCAACGTTCAAAGGCGTTGCAGCAACTTCTGATCCATAATGAGTCTATCCTTGCTCAGGGACGAGCAAGAGGTAAGCTTGGGGGAGTTTGTTGACGGTCCTTAAGTACCAAATATAGTTATCAAATAAATAAAGAAAAGGATCCAAATGCAACCAACACCTAGACTTAGGGTTTTATCTGATAGAATTCCATGAGTTTTGGTGTTTGTCTGTTTCTGCAGGGGGTTATCAGAAAATACGGAGGAAAGGCCCACACGTCGGGTTTACATAGAGATAATAACGTGTTCACCGATTTTCTATCATCTAGAAGACTCCAGAAGCCACGAGATCGAACGGGAGGCCGAACGGGCCCGGAGGCAGGGCGCCTGCCCTGCTCCCTAGGGCGCCCGCCCTGGCCTGAGAGCCAATCAGGCTCCGTCTCACGGATTATGCTCCACCGACCTAAGGGATCAAGGAAAACCGTGCGATTAATGTCGGTTTGATCCGACGACCCACGTTCACTTGAGAGGGCTATATAAGCAGGACCCCTGGCCCCTGGAGGAGGCACTCCCTCATTCTCAATTTTTCAAACCCTAATCTCAGGAGGAGAGTCTCTGATCAAGCCCTAGAGCCACCACATCAACTAGATCTCTAGTATAGCATAGCTACATAGGATTAGAACTAGAAGGAGTCAATCTTCGATTGGTTTCCGGATCTGTCAAGAGGATTCTTGGTAATTCCTTTACTGTTCTTTATTGTTCATCTTTGTTCTTCAATATTATGAATACAACTTTATTCTATTTCAATATATTGATTATGACTATGCTCTACTTGTTTATGTTTGCGATTATATTGTTCTTAGTTTATCGTAGTTATACGCTTGGCTTAGTTAGATTGGAATTATATACATGTTTAGGATCGTATAGCGTTTATCCATCGGATCCATGGGTAAATGATAAATATTGTGTAGGCGTGGTGCTTAGACCATATTTATCTGCGATTGCACCTTATATGCCGGATCGTGGGGTGGTCCGCGATGGTGACAGCTTCGTTGGTTCTTATATAGTCCCCCTCCCGTGTGTAAGACAGACAGAGCAACATTATTACGGGGGAGTGATTGCTATGTTTCTCATCTTCCTTGATAATATCACTATGCATGGACGTAGTCCTTTCTCGCAATGATTGCCAAGTGTACTTGCACTAACTATGATATGCTAGACTTTATAGTTAAGAATAACTTAGGAAATATCCTTGTAGTTCGTCCTAATACCATGCTAATGACTTGCTAGAATATCTGTTGAGGTGCTTATCATTATTATATGTGGCTAGCTGATCAGATTAATTATCTTTGTCACCATTCATACTTTATCTATATTTTATGTGACACTTACCCCTGTATGCAAGAGATAGATGAATGCTCTCACTTATACATGCAATGATTGATACTCATTCCTATATTCCATTCCATAATCAACATTGATGTTAGTAATCCCTTCCCAGTGGTAAAAATATAAATAACGATACCTGGAATATTTCCCGGTTAAATGCTACATCGGTATTAATCTGTGCGCTTGCAGATCTTATTTATTATTTATTTAGAAGAGCAGTTGCATATTTCAATACCGCGTCTCTCATGTCATGCTGGGGATGACAACTTGGCTTAAGTGGCATGAGGGATAGGTTCGGTATTTTTGGCGCCGTTATCAGAATTAGAAAACTAAGTCTACTTTTGGTAATGACGTTAAGAATGCCCAACAGTAGGCGCAGATTTTCTCGTTCCTCGTCGAGCCTGTCCTGTAATTCGCAGATTTGCTCGAGTTGCATTCCTTGGTCCGCAAGGAATTGAGCTTCATCTCGTGCAGCAGGGGGCTCAACCTGAGGTCGCGTGGCGTTCCTTCCTTCAACGGCTGCCTCATCCTCCGAATCCGACGCGATAGCCCCATCGATATTGAAGCATTCGCGAGTCGGGTCGTAGGTGTCATCGGCAGAGTCGGAGTCTGGAGTGCCAAAATAGTAGTATAACGGGTGCATGTGAGGTCGCGCGTCTCTGAGGTTGTGACGACGAAAGGCAGTCACACGGAACTCCACATCCAGGGTCTCCGTGGAGTCCAGGTACTCGGAAGCTGACGTGGACGCGACGAGGTCGAGGGTGGAACGTAGATGGTGTCCGGGGAGTTCCTCGTAAGCGCTCATGCTGGTGCTTACAGAAGAAGCATACGCCCGGGCAACCGGGTCTAGCCCATACGGGAGTGCCGGTGGGGGCATGGTTCTCGGTACCGGAGCAATCGAAATGGCTGGTGGTGGCGCCGTGCCGGGCGGTGGAGTGACGGGACACCCCGTCAGCATCTTACCCTCAGCCAAGCTCATCCTACACAGATCCTCAGTGAGGAAATCCGTGTGGGCGTCCGGCTGAGGGGCGCCGGATCAGGGAATACCATCACCCTCCACGAGGCGATGATGGCGGTTGCGCTGGGCACACCATCGCCTGGCGGCACGTGCCTGTCGAGAGCGACGGTACTGGTGCAGCGCTCCCCTAGGCTGGGAGAGCTCATGGTCGTTGTCGGTTGGGTGTCTGGGCGGGAGGAGGACCATGTCGTAGCCGTGGCCAAGGGACATGAACTCTAAGCTCCCAAATCAGATCACCGTGGCCAACGAAAGTGGACGTTCGGGTTCAGCCATCCAGAAAAATGGCGAGAAAACGATGGTGGCACGCAGCGCCCCTACCTGGCGCGCCAACTGTCGGTGTTCGGGCCCTTAGGGGTCCTAAGCCAACGAGTGAATTTGTGCTGCGTGTCCCTAATCTGGATGGTGATGCAAAGAGAATACACGGGGGGTTTATCCTGGTTCGGGGAACAGAAGGCCCTACGTCCAGCGGGGGGGAGTATTGTATTTCCTTGTATCTAAGTGCTTGCGTAGGGGTTACAAGCTGTGAGAGAGGGAGCCGATCCTAGGTCTCGGAGAGAAAGTGAGAATACAAAGGAGATTGCTTGAGATGTTGATCTTCTACGGTGGGATGATGACTTGGTTTTTCTTTTTCCTTTTTCTCCTCCCCCTCGTAGAGTACCCTGCCTTCCCTTTTATAGGGTCAAGAGTAAGCAGAGACGCTGGGGATGTCTTAGAAGTGAAGTTTTGTCGAGCGCTGTGGAAGTTGTTGTAGCGACATGCCCCGGAAATGGCCGGCCATCCCTGAACACCATGGTGACGTAAAGGATGAGACGGTGAAGAGATCCCGGGTCCTGTGGCGTGTAGGTCTTACTTCTTTGTTGACTGGCAGTTGGTCGAGGCCGGGTCGAGGTGGGTCGACAGGGAATGGATAAGGCCGAGCCCCGGGATTTTCGAGGTACGACACTTGTCGTATTCTGCCTCGAGGGGGATCAGTGGCGGAACAGTACCTGGCATGGCGTATACAGTGGCAGGTTTTAATCGCCCATTCCAGGATGGGTAGTAAAAAGTGGGATTTGACACTGGTACTGTCTCCATGCTGGTATCGCTGTAGCCATAGAGGTAGGAAGTGGTTGGCGGTTGCATTAAATGCTTTAACCTTTGTCTGAGAGTTGGTGAGTGAGGTGGATCGACCGGCTCGACCCAGGGTCATACGAGTCGGAGATTTCCCTGTGGTCGAGGCGTTCCGTCGAGTAAGCCTCGTGCGAGTCAGAATGTAGTCGAGGCGTTTCGCGCGTGATTTTGGCTCGTTCTGCCTTCGTGGGCGAAGCCTTTGACGTGGTTTTCCCAGAAGTTTATCTTTTTTAGACATTAATGAGTGTGGGTACCTCTTGTTTAGGTACTCGACACTTATATATCTTATATTTAGGGAGCACGAACCAGCACAAACCATGCAACACTTGTCAGCAGTCAGCAGTCAGCACCCTCCATTATTTTTTATTCCCAGAAAGAATAAAGAAAAATCTCAGCACGGTACAAGGGTTGGAATTGAATTTTTAGTATTCCTTTGGGCCTAGTTGCACTTGCACAACCAGAAACCCGTATTAACAGTCCTTGCTGCTGTTTCGAGTTGGAGGGGAAGTTCCAAGTTTCTTTCCGACGATACGAAAGGAGAGCACGAATCAAGGAAACCGAGTTCCAAGTTCTAACATGGAGACCGAGTTCCAGGTACTGGAAAAGCAACCTCTTCCCCTGAGTTCGTTCTTCTTAGTTGTATTTCAAGATGCGGCCGCCTTGTTTCAAGAAACTTGGATGGATTTCTTTGTTTGTTTCCATGTCGGAGAGGAGAAATTCTTCTCCTTTTCTGCGAGCTGTTAGATTTGTGGCCTTGGGGTAGGGTCAGGACTCAGGAAGGAAGAGATTTCTTTCGAGCGGGGAGGAGAGCAAGGAGGGCCCAATTGCTAGCAGAGGTGAAGAGGGATTTCTTTTGAGATAATTGGGAATTGGGAATGACACCGGCTTTGCGGTTCGGATGCAGGTGAAGTGGTATATCTGCATTAGACACACTAATTTCATCGAGATTCTCTCGGTTGACGTTCGAAACAAGCGGGATTTATTGCCAGCGCTGGCATAGAAACAACTGCAGTTCTGGTTGGCCCTGAATCCCTGATAAATGAATCGATGAACTAGATGCTTCATCCGATTGAAGCTGTGATCTCGAATTAACTATAAATGGTCTGGAATGGATCACATCTTTTCAACCGTGTACCTGTGGGTTTAACATCAACAATTTTGATTTGGTCTTTAATGATCAGTATGACTATTAAGTATTAACTACCTAATCGCTTATAGGGTCTTTCTGTACGACCTCACTATCATTTACTTTGTTTCACTGGTTCCTTAACACTTGGAGGCTTGGAGGATCCCCCAATAATGCTATCAATTGACTTCCTTTGGTTTAGTTTAGTCTTAAATAACTATCTAACCAAACAAATACTTAGTAGTCTTTTCGGTGTCCACCCACTTCTTGTTGTTCCTTCCTTTCTGCATCCTTGATGAATGAGAATTTATTATTATGTCCATTTAACGCAAAATCACATAGTGCAGGATGTTCGATTTCTTTCCACAAGGAAATTTGTTAAGTCAAGATAATTTACTATCATGTGGTGGTGCTGTCATTTGTAAAAAAATAACTATCTGATGTCCTGTTGGTCCATATTCCAGAAGTGTTTATGAACTAGTGTTCATATATCTCCTTTTCATCTCCGTTTTCTGTTTTTGGCGGTAGTAGCATAAGGAAAATATAATATTTTCCTTCTGGATTTAGACTTGCAGTGAACCTTATAGACATGTAGATGCATCCCTGGTCACCGGAGCTAACAGGGGTTTCACTTCCATTGTGAATGCTTTAATTTGTCTTCTCTTGTTGAGGATCATAAATTCTTAAAATATCAGTCTATTTTGAAGGATCAGGGACAACTAGATAAATCGTGAAAAAGAAAGATCAGCTATGGAAATTGGTAATCTGTAAAAAGAAACCTTTTTTAACATCTGACTTTACAAACAAATTTTAAGTATAGTTTTTGGTAAAACCGTAAAAGTACAAATTAGGAACCTTGTTATGTAGCTCTTTTGCTTTATAAGTTGTAATGAAACGCCTCTGCCCCTTTTCTCCTAATGAACACAAAAAATAGCATAGAGCAAAGACATGATTCACACATACAGAAAACAAAGGTTCATACTTCATAGACCTGTTACTTCATATCAGTTGTCATTTCCATCTTTATGCCGATACATGTGTTCAGTTGCATTACTTCTATGACTAACCTTAGATCAACTTGCATGTTCTTATTCCCTGCAATGATTATCTGTCCTTTCACCTGTCTTTGATGCTTGCACTTATAAGCTTATTCATTCTATTTTCCTTCAATAGGATGGTAAGCAGGAGGTTATTGAAGCATGGTACATGGATGATAGCCAAGAAGACCAGAGGCTTCCTCATCATCGTGATCCCAAAGAATTCATTCCTCTTGAGAAGCTTTCAGGTATGTACATCGACAGCTCAACTTATTAACTATAGCTTGTGCTTGAACTCTAGTACAAGTGGCATATATTTAATTCCCTTCTTGTATAAGTTAAAACAAATGCATATTTTATATCTTAGAACTGGGAATCATCAGTTGGCGCCTGAATCCTGACAACTGGGAGAATGATGAGAACCTCAAGAAAATCCGTGAAGCCAGAGGGTACTCTTACATGGTTTGTCTGTACTCCTTGACTGGCAATGATGATATTATGTTATGTTTGAGCCTAGTACTGTTCCATATTAGTGAAGTCAAATATAATAAGAAATATAATAGGCAATCATTGATTCGCTATTTACAGGACATTTGTGATGTATGCCCAGAGAAGCTGCCAAATTATGAGACTAAGATAAAGAATTTCTTTGAAGAGCACCTGCATACTGATGAAGAAATACGCTATTGCCTCGAAGGGAGTGGTATGTATTTTGTTATGTTTGACCATATCACAGTCTGAACATTTTAAGAAACAAGATTGTGTTTTCTAGGATACTTTGATGTGAGGGATGAAAATGACCAGTGGATCCGTGTAGCAGTGAAGAAAGGAGGCATGATTGTTCTTCCTGCAGGGATGTATCACCGCTTCACATTGGACAATGACAACTACATCAAGGTACACACGTTTTATTGCACTATTTTTTGTTGGATAATAGCCTTAGTTGTGTTGGTGGTTAATCTCGGCCCCAGAAATGCATGGTGGCCTGGACTCTGGAGCCGCAGTGGACGCTGTGGTGTTGATGTAGTAGAGAGGTGTTGTGTGAGGAAGTGAAAAGGAGAAGATAGGATTTAGAGATAACTTGGCTTGATCTATTCTGCGATAACTCCTTAATAGATAAGATTGCTGAACTAGCTAACTCACGTCTCATAGCAGCCACGGCCGTGGCAGACACAGACCTAGCCCTCTGCTTGAGCTCCTGTAGACCTTACGGCACGTGACACTAAGTATTGAACTTAACAGGCTATAGGATCAGATTCATCAGATATGTTAGTGAGAAAATGAATTGCACATATCATTTTTGCTGTCATTGAGTAGTGACTGTTCTGGAATTCCTTTGAAATTGACACATATTTATGAACTTTGATTCACATGCCTCCGTTTGAGTTTCTGCACTGAAAGCATTGTGTTATAATGTATGGACTCCCAAAATTTTGTGTGAAAACACGATCATATGTGTGCCTTTAAAAAAAGGATACACATGCACCTCTTTGAACTTGCATGCCTTTGGACTTGAATTCAAATTTGAATGCCTGAATCACTTATATTGATAAGAAGTAAAATTATCACCAAATAATCTGCAAATTTTACTTTGTTCATAGAATGATGTGCACTATTTACTTGATGCTACAACCTTCATCTTTTCTACAATGTTGTGAAGATTTACTTTAGAATCCACGTGCATTGTTACTGGAGTTGTGCTACTGCGATCATCTGTAGCATGTTTTTGCAGGCAATGCGTCTCTTTGTTGGTGAGCCTGTTTGGACACCATACAACCGTCCCCATGACCATCTGCCAGCGAGGTAAAACTTGAGTTCCATTATCATCACAGTTCTATCTTGGATCTCTCATGATACATGTTCCTTATGGAGTCGCTGCATCCCTTCAGAAAGGAGTATCTGGACAAGCTCCTCAAGCCAGAAGGCCAAGCTGTCGAAGCTCGTTGAGACCATTTGAAAGCTATCTGTTGGGCTCTTCCACCCTGTGCCCTGTGCTGTATAACCAGAATAAGACGCTGTATGCCCCTAATCTAGTACTAGCGTCCTGGCCAATTTGAAGTGAACACTGTAACTACTGTCTATCAGTGTCAGGTCGTCTGGCCTTGAATACCTGCATTATATATACTGTCCACATATATCTAATAAATAGAAACGGGTGCATCTTTCTATGAAGTATTGAAGTGGGTGAAGGTGCGTGTTGCCAAAACAGTTTGTAACTTTGTTCTAAAGCTTCCTCTTGGAAATGCTTGTGCGCACTAATTTCCCTCGAGTTCTGTATGGATTGCTGTTTTTTTTTCCTCAATTCCTATGAAATTCATGCCATCTTGTTAGGCACGTTTTGGATTCCTTGCTTGACCTCAGCTTGCCTGACCGGGGAAGAATTGTTGCGTTTAGTTTGCCTGCCAGTAGCCAGCTACGTTGGCGATCGTGATTTCAAGAATTTTCTTTGCCAGGCCAAGTGGCCAGGTGAGCCAAATCCCCTCTCCTCAGTGTCAAGTGGGAAGGCGACGGGAGAGTCAGGGGCCGCTTGGATCCTACTGTGCTGCCTTCCCTAGCAAGAAATCTAGAGACCAACCAGTGATGGACACTGAGCAAGCTTGCCTTGTGGATTGTGCGGACAAGATTTAAGCTTGCTTCTTGAGAGCGTGAATTTCGCTCACCCCAACGTTGGCAGGGCAAGATTTGCTCAGTCAAGCTAGGTGAGGCAAGGCTCCCAAGAAACCAAGCAGACCCTTAGGACTCATTTGGTTATTTTTGCTGGATATTGCTTGGCTTTGCCAAGTAAGGATAGGCGTTTGGTGCTCCCTCTATCTCAAAAAAAGTGATGCTCTATAATTTGTCCTGGAAAAAATGATGTTATGAGTTTTAGACACGCGGTTAGCCCACAGATCGGGCGCCAAATTACCAATTGAGCACCCCCCGCCCCACCCACCCCCGCGTTGACTGTCAAAAAAAATTACCAATTGAGATGCGCTACTGTTTGTTGCCTGCCTCAGATCTCTACATGCAAGCTCTTAATTAGGAAGTAAACTACGTGACATCCTTCTTTTAAAGAAATCATGTGAGACATACTAAGAGTATTAGAGATATTTCTCTTCTCCACTAATCTGTCTGAAAAATCCCAGAACATCACTTTTTGGGACGGAGTGAGTAAGGAAATAAGGACTGTAAGCAAGGATTGGAACTAAACACCAAGCCAATTCTTGTCTAACCTTGCCCACTTAAGGTGAGGCAATCGTTGCCCACATAGCTTGATATGATAAAGGACTGAACATGCACCTATGATAAAGGAATTTCATATATTATATGCCCCGGTAAATCCTTGCTACTTGCTTAGCATGGACATCAAGATAAAAAGTTCGAAACACATGTCTCTCTTCTATATTCTCTCTCAGCAAGGCAACTGCCCTTTATCAACAAGTATGAAAATTTATCCACTGGGAAAAATCTGTCCATAGGGAAATTTTTATCCACATAGACCTTTTTGAATACGCACATATTTTCTAGTATCATAAAAAGAATCTTGTATGAATCTCCAAGCATCATGTAAAGGATACCGTTGTCCTAAACGATAATGGAGATGATTTGATATGCTTGTTGACATTGCTTCAACCTTCGTCTCTGGGTACGTATGCTATAGGAATGGTTTGTTTGCCTATACCAAATGAAATATACTCTTCTTGTTCTGAATTATAAGTTACTTTTCTAGATGTATAATTTTATCTATACATCTAGATATGTACTAAGGAATTGCTACCTGTAGGGCGGGCGTCTGATGGACCGCACAAACGTCGGACGACTTTGCACCCCAACCGCTCGCTCTCGCCCGCATGTATATTAAAAAAACTTATCTCTTCGCTTCCTCCTCCTCATCCTTACCCCTTCCGCGCTAGGTGTCCTCCCCCACTGGGAGCCCCTAACGCCCGCAGATCCCACGGCCCTCTCCCCCACCCCGGTGATGTGGCAGAACCACCCAAATTATGTTGGCCCACGTGTACCCATCATTGTCCTAAAGATCTCTGATTGCTGTGCATGAAAGCCAGATAATCCGGTAATCTGTCGGGTGTCCTCGGGGAACCCCGAATCATCCACATTTTACAACTCATACAGGATGAACAATGGAGTTGCCACAACATTATAACATTGATACAATAATATCATACATCGGAGTTGCGGAAGATTTACAACATTAGTGTAACATCCTAGATGTTACGAAATTCACAAAGCCCTAATCATGAGCATCATGAAGCATAATTATTAAGCATCATGACAATAGTGCATTTCATGTTTCCAATATTTTATGTATATGTTGCATAGGTTGTTTTTATATGTTACATGAAATGATAAACAACAAAATTAATTTAGTCTCTTTGTAAAATTTTGGTATGAAAATTTTCATTTTGAAATGGTTTTGATGGATGTAATGTTGATTAATGTTTAATCACTAATTAAATTCCAAATTTGTAAACTAATTATTTATTAACCTAAATTCAAAATCAAAATTTAAAAATTCAATTTCAAAACTACTGGGAATTTGGTGATGGTCCAAAAAGCAAAGTTGAAGATCTCGAGAAGTTGAACGACTTTCGTTTTTGGAGATTTTCAAGTTGCTATGCAAATTTGGAAGAAATTGGAAGAAAGAGAAATGATGTGGTACTGCTACAGTACTCCGAGTTGCCAACTCTGTTTTCCCTCTCTTTCCGTTCACCGGCGGACACCGAGGCCGCTCTCGGCGCTTCGCGCGCGTGCGGGAGCACGTTGTTGGCCGCGTGGTTGAGGTCGCGAAGGTGCCCTTTAAAGCTGTGCGTTGGCCGCCGGCTCTCCCTTTCTTTCCTCCTCGCCGTCACCGACGAGTCTCGGTTGCCGATCGAATTCGTCGTATTCGTCACGTTTTTGTCCAATTCTTTGTGCCCGTAACCACTCCATTTCCTTGCGCATCCACCGAGCCCGCTTGTGCCACCCAATTGCGCCAAAGCCGGCCGTGCCGCTGTTTTCTTCCTCACGGCCGGTAGCAGCGCCGCCGCGGTCAGGCCACCGTGGCCAGGTCGCTCCGGTGAGCTTCACGCCTTGCTGTTCGGTGATTTGAGTTCATCTTGTTTCCGTGATGTTCATCGTCCCTGTGGCTTCCTCAGATGAGGCACAGTCGCGCCGGTCCACCGCGCGCCCCACGGTGCTCTGCTCGGCCGGTCCGCCATGGTCGCCGATGAGCACGAGCGGAGGCGTCACTTGTTCAACAGACAGCCCAATCATGTGCGGGAGGATATGGGGATCACGCTGGTGCCATCGCCATGGCCGGAGGCCTCGCCGTCGGCGTGCAGCGTGGCCGACCCGCCGGCAGGGGCGCGGTCAAGGCCGGCTGTGGGTCGGGTTTGACCCGGCCCCGCGTGTCAGCCAGTGTGGCTTGTTGTGTGTGAGTGTAAAATAGGTTTTTATCATTTCCGAATTTCAGAAAATGCTAAATAGTGTTGAAATTTGTTTATTTCATAACAAAATAATTAGAGCTCCTAAAATTATGAAAATTTTTGTGTAGCTTCTTGATGATTTTTTGTATCTAGGAAAAATACGAAACCAGGAAAATGAATAGTTTTTTGCATGTTTTAAAATTACCTCTTTTAATTAATAAATGTAACTTCTATGATTTTTATAGGCCAAAATAAATATCATAAAATTTTGAAACTTGTTCTACCACTGTTTCATGATGTAACTGACCTTCACAAAAAGTTTGGGATGAATTTGAAATGTTTAAATAAATCATTATTTCATGCTTAATTAATTAATTAAGAAAAGGTGATTCGAGTTAATCCTTTTATGACTTGTTTGATATTTTGGTTTAATTATGGACTTTGGGACACATAAATCACTGCTGTTCCAAGGTGGTTAGTCTTTTCTTTATAACATGAAGTAACTTGCTTCATGGAATAAATAAACAACTAATGCAACCCTAGTTGTAAGTAACAAGTTGGTTTTGTTGGTTTGCAACTTGATCATGACGGGAAGTTGTACTCGAGCTATTATTGCAGTATGCATCTATCATGCATCATGTTAGTATTTCATCATGTTAAGCATGCATCCTTTATTCACGTGTAGTAACCGAAAGTGAGGAAGTGACCGTTGATCAAGATCTAGGAGCAAGGAATCCTCCAGTGGAAGTTGGATTTGACATTTGTGGTTCATCTGAAGAATTTAACCCCTCTGCTAGCACAGGCAAGCCCCGGAGCATACAACCCTATACTTGTGGTTTACAATTACTTTTATCAATTATATCCAATGAAATGTGCATTAAGTATTTAGGAAATTGGTTGAATACCTATTGTTGCATGACTACCATGATTTTCAGATATCTTCCTTGTCACCCCATTAATATGTAGGTCGATATCTCTAATGCTTAGAATGCTTAGATTTTGGTAGAAGTCGAATGAGGGTTTCATCGTTCACGAGAAATAGGTTATACTTTGCTCTTCTCGGCTCCGTTTATGGATCGTGAGAATACCATGTTTATGATAATGTTAAATTGAGACCGGATGGGACATGGGATATGTCTCTGGTGGTTAAGCCGACAGGGTTGCCTGGTCGTGCTTGTCCCGTCTGTGTCGATTGAATACCATGTTTATGATAATGTTAAATTGAGACCGGATGGGACATGGGATATGTCTCTGGTGGTTAAGCCGACAGGGTTGCCTGGTCGTGCTTGTCCCGTCTGTGTCGATTAAGGACCGTTCCGATTGTAGACCTGCTGATCAAGATTGAAAGTACTTAACTGCATGCCCTCGGTAAGCCTGAGTACCTCAGCTATTCCATTATACGAAAGGACAACTGCACACTGGGAGTTGAGAGATGGCGAGAGTAGAGTGTACCCATCCTACTGGAATAGGGTAGGGCGATGGAGTATTGTGCTCTCGGGTGGCGCGAACCCGTTCATGTTTTGGAGGATCTGAAGGAATGGTTGATGTAGGTCCGGGACCTGCATATATCGTGCTGGTTAAGGTTTACTCCAGCTGGATGTACATCGATTCGAATCGTCGTCTCTCCCAGATAGTGAGAAACTTGATCTTCGATCTACATCGTAGTTAATCAATGGAATATGGTTACTTTGGGTACGAGATATGGTATGAAATGAGATGAGATGATTAATGAAGTGATTGAGATTGATCAGGTGTGAAAGCATCTAGGCCTCGAGAGTTGGTTTCGGCAATTGATGACAACGCATTATTACCATGACTAACGTGTGTTTTACAGAAACTTTGGTAAGTTAGGTCATGGGATTGGCGACTGTTTTGGGCACTATGGTATTCATGCCCCTTGATGGAAATCATTTCGGTTTTCAAAGGATTAACGTCAAGATTAAGGACGGTTAGTTCCGGACGTCGAGGTGTTGAGTTACGTTCGGAATAGTCGTTAGGATCTTCGCTTTTTTCCTTTGGCCGTACTATAAAGGGGGGCATGAGCGAGTAGCTTGACCTAGGTGAGTCTTTTGTTTAGGCGTGGTGCACACTTGTCAAACTTAGCACTAGGTAGCTCAGGTGAAGCCCAAAGTTTAGTTGGAAGAAACTCGATTCAAGTTGCGTCGCGTTTCGAAATCGTTTGAGCCTTTTACCCTTGACCAGACGCGGTCTCTGTCTTGACCGGACGCGTCCGGTCAGTGCTGACAGTCACTGCGTTTCAACTCACTCGACTAGACGCGGTCCTCGCGAGGACCGGACGCGTTGATTGTGTTGACACGTGTCACAGAGGGTAAGTGATCTAATCGGACACGACTGGAAAACGATCGGACGCGTCCTCAGTGCGTCCGATCCAGTTCCAGTAAGGTACTTCGCTGACCGGACGCGTCCGGTCATCACTGATCAGACTCGACCAAGCGTCCTGTCAAAGTACAGTAAGGTCCTTGCACGACCGAACGCGTTAGGTCACCCCTGATCGGTGCGTCCGGTCACTCAGCGCTGTTGGTTTCAAATTCGACCGTTGCCATCGACCGGACGCGTCCGGTCAGTACGTAATTTACTGAGTTGGCACATAACGGTTAGAATTGACTGTGGGGTGTATAAATACATCCCCTATACCTTTTTTAGAGGTCTCTTGCTCATTTGTTCAGCTGAGAAACCTCTTTCAAGTGCAAGGAAGTGCAAGTGCTCTAGTGAGGGTTGTGATTTGAGAATCAAAGTTTGAGATCCCTCATTAGTGACTAGGGAGTAGCAAGTGTGCATCCATCTTCTCATTAGGCTTGTTGTGGTCAAGTGAGAATTCTAGCTTGTTACTCTTGGTGATCGCCATCACCTAGACGGCTTGGTGGTGATTGGGAGTTTGGTGATCATCCGACGAAGCTTGTGGATGACCCAACTCATCTTGTGAGCGGTTTTGGGCGATTCACCGCGATGGAGTGTCAAAGAATCAGCTCGTAGAGAGCACTTGATCCTTATGTGGATCAAGGGGGAGCTACACCCTTACACAGGTGCTCCAACGAGGACTAGTGGGGAGTGGCGACTCTCTGATACCTCGGAAAAACATCGTCGTGTTCCTAATCCTTTACTTTCAAGCAATTACGTTCTCGTATTACTTTTGTTGCTTAATTTACTTTCCTAGAATTGCCATGCTAGACTAGGATTGGATCTTAGGGAGCAAAACTTTTTTGGTAGAATCACAAGGAACACTTGTAGGCACTTGGGGTGAATCTTGGCTTAGTAGGTTTTAATTATCGCAATTAATTTTCAGAAAAGCTCAATTCACCCCCCCTCTTGGGCATCTTAATTCTTGCAATTGGTATCAGAGCCAGGTTGCTCCTAAATTAGGCTTTACCGCCTAGAGCAAGATGTCTAATGGGGAAGGACCATCTCCTACCTTTGAGGGAGATGATTTTCCATATTGGAAAATCCGCATGGAGGCGTACCTCAAAGCCATAGATGTCGGGTGTCTTATAGCGCCACCGAAGGGCTTCCCGAAATCAAGGATCCCGCTAACCCCATTGGTGACGAGAAGTACGACCGGTGGAATGCAAAGGCAAAAAATGCACTCTACCGGGGCCTAAGCAAGGATATCTTCAATCATGTGCGTAATGCAAAAAACGCTCATGAAGTGTGGGAAAACCTTTATGCTCTCCATGAGGGAACTAAGAGTGAGCATGAGAAACACTATCATATTGTTTTAAAGAAATTTAATTCTTTTGAGATGCTTCCCAAGGAGAGTGCTAATGACATGTACACTCGCTTGAATGTTCTTGTAGAGGATCTCAATGTTCTCGGGCTCACTAAAATGAGTCCATCGGATGTTGCAAGGAGGATCTTGAGTGTTCTTCCCATTGAGAAGTATGGTCACATTGTCACCGTGCTTCACCAAAGTGATCTCTCCACCACAACACCGACATAAGTATTGGAAAAGATCAATGCACATGAGATGTACTTGCATATCACTCTAGAAGAGAGCTCATCATCTTCCAAGAAGAAGGACTTGGCCTTCAAAGCTAGTCATGACAAGAAAAAGAAGAAGGGCCAAGGCATGATCGTGCATGAAAGCTCAAGTGAGAGCGATATTGATGATGCATCACTTGCTCTCATGGTGAGAAAGACCACCAAGATGCTAAAGAAGCTCAACAAGAGTGACATCAAGTTCGATGGCAAGAAGAAGTTCTTCACAAGTAGCAAAAGAAAGCCTATATCCGAGATGGATTGCTACAATTGTGGTGAACTTGGTCACTTAGCTCATCAATGCACTAAGCCTCTAAAAGACAAGTACAAGAACAAGAACAAGGGCAAGAAAAATGATTCTAGTGATGAAAAAGATGAGAAGAAGAAGAACAAGCCATACAAGAAGAAGGATGGTAAGAAGAAAGAATATCACAAAAAGAAGAAGGGAGGCAAAGCTTACATTGTTGGTGATTGGCTCACCGACATTGAGTCATCATGTGAGTCCTCCGGTGATGAAAGCGACGACGAGAAAGAGAAGGTCGCCGCATTTGTGATTGGGCCAACATCATCTTCATCGACATCTTCATCACCACCTTCACCACCATCTTCACCGTCATCATCCACTACTCACCTATGCCTCATGGCCAAGGGTGAACGAAAAGTATAAAATAATGAGAGTGATGATGATGATAGTGATAGTGATGATGAATATGATGCACCTTCTTATGATGAACTTGTAAAATTGCTAAACAAATACTCTAAAGTCATAAGAAGAACTAGAAATGAAAATGATGAGCTTTAAAATGAAAATGAATCACTTTCATCAAAGCTTGAGATTGCACAAAAGTCTAGTGATGAGCTTAAAGATCAAAATGAAATTGTGTCTTCTACTCTCAAGGAGCTCAAAACTTTTAACAAAGAGCTTAGAGATGAACATGATAAACTTGAGAAGAAGCATGATGAGCTCAACACTAGGCACAACTTGCTAAAAGACAAATATACCTCATTGAAAATCAATTATGATAGTCTTGTTGTTGCTAATGAGCTTTCTCTTGAGACACATGATGCTACTAACTAAGTTGTTAAGATTGATATAGCTACATCATGTGATGACTTGATTATTGAGAGCATTGAGCAAGGCTCTAGTGGCAAAGGCAAGAAAGTGGTTGAGTCCGACAACTATGATGATTATGTCAAGCTCAAGAGTGAAAATGAGATGCTTAGAAATGAGAACAAGAAGCTAAAAGGGTTGATGGCTCTTGAAAAGTAAACATCAAATGAGTCACTGATTGAGGAGAACAAAAAGCTCAAGCAAGAGAAAGAGCATATCAATACCGACCTAAGCAAGTTCACAAGAGGTCAATATTTGCAAAGTGAGCTACTCATGAACACCGTCATGAAGATGGATAGAAGTGGCATTGGTTACTTAGCAAATCAAGAGAAGAAGGCTAAAGCTCAACAACAACAAAGAAAGTCAAAGCCCAAGCCAAAGAGATGTGTTGAGTGTGAACAAGAAGGCCATTTTGCTCATGAGTGTAAAACTCCACCACCACAACCCTTGCCCAAGCATGCTAGACCCTTTGCTTTCAATGCCCACTACATGCTTAGAAAAGATTCTAGTGGAAAGATGAAAGTCATGCTCTTGGGTCCCCAAACAAGAATAGGCCTAGGAAAATTTGGGTTGCCAAGTCACTAGTTGAGAAAGTCAAGGGTCCCTCGCAAGTTTGGGTCCATAAACAAAAAGCTTGATCTCTTGTGTGTAGATGAACTACAAGACCGGTGGATCTCATTGGGTTATTGATAGTGGTTGCACTCAACATATGACCGGTGATCCTCGTATGTTTACCTCACTTGAAGAGAATGGGATATGTCAAGAGAACATCACATTTGGAGATAATTCAAAGAGCAAAGTCAAGGGTATAGGCAAGATTGCAATATCAAATGATCACTCTCTTTCAAATGTGCACTATGTTGCTTCATTGAGTTTCAGCTTGCTATCCGTTGGGCAACTTTGTGACCTTGGCTACCAATGCTTGTTCACACCCAATGAAGTGGCAGTTTCAAAGATAGATGACAAACAAATGATATTCAAAGGTTTTAGATACAACAATCTCTATCTTGTTGATTTCACCTCTAAAGATGCAAACTTGATGACATGCTTGTTCACCAAAACTTCACTTGGGTGGCTTTGGCATAGGAAGCTTGCTCATGTTGGAATGAACACTCTCAACAAGCTATTGAAGAAGGAATTAGTGAGAGGCTTGAAGGATATAAAGTTTGAGAAAGACAAACCTTGTAGTGCATGTCAAGCCGGCAAACAAGTTGCAAATACTCATCCAACCAAAGCTTACATGTCAACATCAAGAGTGCTAGAACTTCTACACATGGATTTGTTTGGTCCTACAACTTACAAGAGCTTGGGTGGAAATCTCTATTGTCTTGTGATTGTGGATGACTACTCAAGATACACTTGGACTTTCTTCCTTCATGACAAATCTGAAGTGGTAAATTGCTTCAAGAAGTTTGCAAAGAGAGCTCAAAATGAATTTGAAGTCAAGATAAAGAAGATTAGAAGTGACAATGGCAAAGAGTTTGATAACACAAACATTGAAGCTTATTGTGAGGAGATTGGAATCAAGCATGAAGTTTCATCAACCTACACTCCTCAACAAAATGGTGTAGTTAAAAGAAAGAACCGGACTTTGATCACCCTTGCAAGAACAATGCTAGATGAGTACAATACACCAGAAAAATTATGGGTCGAGGCAATCAACACCGCATGCTATGCATCAAATCGCTTCTTCCTATAAAAGTTTCTTGGCAAGACCCCCTATGAGTTGCTAAATAGGATGAAGCCGGACGTCTCATTCTTTTGGGTGTTTGGTTGCAAATGCTACATCTACAAGAGGCGTCAACACCTAGGGAAGTTTCAAAGACGTTGTGATATTGGTTTTCTTGTTGGCTACTCATCAAATTCCAAAGCATATAGAGTATTTAACCATGCCACTGGTTTGGTTGAAGAAACATATGATGTGGAATTTGATGAATCCAACGACTCCCAAGGAGCAATTGAGAATTGTGATGATGTAGGTGATGAACCATTGAGAGAGGCAATGAAGAACATGCTGGTGGGAGACATCAAGCCTAAAGATGATGAAGACGATGTACAAATTGTCAATCCACCATCTTCATCATATGTGCCTCATGATGATGACAAGAATGAGAGAGTTGAAAATGAAGACACTCATGTCTCTCATAAACAAGCCGAGGCACAAGCTCAAGATGTTGATGCTCCCCAACCCCCTTCTCAAGTGGTTGAAAGAAGGCACTCACCTCTACTTCAAGCACATCCACAAGATCTCATCATAGGGAGTCCTAAAAAGGGTGTAATGACTCGATCTCAAAAGCTTGCTTCTTTTGTTGAACATCACTCTTTTGTCTCTTGTCTTGAACCTAAGAATGTAGAAGAAGCTCTTTAAGATCCAGATTGGGTGAATGCAATGCACGAAGAATTAAACAACTTTACCCGCAATCAAGTTTGAACACTTGAGAAGCATCTAAAAGGTGCAAGAGTCATTGGAACCAAGTGGGTGTTCCGCAACAAGCAAGATGACCAAGGCGTAGTTGTGAGGAACAAGGCGAGACTAGTTGCAAAGAGGTTCTCTCAAGTTGAAGGTCTTGATTTTGGAGAAACCTTTGTACCCGTTGCAAGACTTGAAGCCATTCGTATCCTTCTTGCATATGCATCGCATCATGAAATGAAACTATATCAAATGAATGTGAAAAGTGCATTTTTAAATGGCTTCATAAATGAACTAGTCTATGTTGATCAACCTCCCGGGTTTGAAGACCCTAAATATCCTAATCATGTTTATAGGTTGTCCAAGGCGCTATATGGGCTTAAGCAAGCCCCTAGAGTGTGGTATGAGCGCCTCCGGGACTTCCTCATTGAGAAGGGCTTCACAATTGGGAAGGTCGACACCACACTATTCACCAAGAAGCTTAATGAGGAGATCTTCATTTGTCAAGTCTATGTTGATGATATTATCTTCGGATCAAGAAATGAAGATTATTGTAAGGAATTTGGTGAATTGATGTCGAAGGAGTTTGAGATGTCTATGATTGGTGAACTTACTTTATTCCTTGGTTTTCAAGTCAAGCAAATGAGAGAAGAGATTTTCATCTCTCAAGAAAAGTATACCGAGGATCTTCTCAAGAGATTCAAGATGGAGGATTGTAAGCCAATCAAGACCCCAATGCTATCTAATGGACATCTCGACCTAGATGAGGGAGGTAAACCGGTTGATCAAACTCTCTACCGCTCTATGATTGGTAGCTTGTTGTACCTTACCGCATCTAGGCCCGACATCATGTTTCGTGTGTGCATGTGTGCTCCCTTTCAAGCGTGCCCTAAAGAACCTCACCTAAGTGTCGTAAAAAGAATCTTAAGATATCTTAAGCACACCCAAGCATTGGTCTTTGGTATCCCAAAGGAGCTAGATTCCAACTAGTTGGCTATTCCGACTCGGATTATTCCGTTTGCCATTGGCGACGCCACTGTAGCACTCCGCCCCATTTTCAAATTTTAAACTATTTTCTCAAATTACTCTCAAATTCATGTAACAACTTGAAAAATTCCCAAAATACAAAATCTTCAGAATTTCAAGCTCTACAAGTTTTGTATTGAACACTTTTTCAAATTCTAACTGGATTTTGAAATTTGAGTTTAAATTCAAAAGGGGACACTTTTTGGAAATTTGGTAATTTAGAAATTACTTTGGATTTTGTATTGAAACTTCAAAAACTCCAAACACCAAAGTTGTACATATAGCCAAGACCTACAACTTTGCTATTCAAAACATTTTCAAATTCTACATCCATTTTGAAATTTAAGTTTGGGGACAAAAGGGGGTCAAATCTGAAATTTGTTTATTTTCAAAATTGCTCCACATTTTACACTAAAACTTTGAAAACTCAAAACACCAAAGTTGTAGCCCTTGAAAAGTTCTACAAACTTGGTTTTGAATTTTTTCCCAAATTTTGCTTATATTTTGAATTATTTAAAAAGGGGTAAAACAAGGTTTTGAAATTTAGGGTTTTCGGGGAAATTTTCAATTGAAATTTGTTGCTACCTTAATTGGTGATTACTTAATGATCAAACCATCATCCAAGGGCATCATTTGGACCAGCATGACATGGTTGACCAAATGCCACTCTTGGTTGACCAATTTAGCTTTTGAAATTCTTTTAACTTTTCCCCAAATTTGAATTTAAATTCAAATCGGAAAACTCGTGACAAGTTTTTGGATTCCAATCCAAACTCAAACTTGGAGCTTCATTTTATGTGTTGCACTTGAGCTCATACCCTACACTTGACACTAGTGTGTAACACAGTCACACATCTCAAATTTCGTAGGGCATGGACTAAGTATTTGCGGTGTTATTCGAAATTAGGGTTTTTGGTTCAGATCACACCACTGGGAAGCACATCCAATCTAGAAATGTAAACTTATTTTAGTTAATGCATAACAGGGGTGACCTAAACATGGATGCTTTGTGATGCATTATGATGACATGGCAGATTAATTAGCAACTATAAAACCTGGGGTGTTACAGAGAGCCTCCGACGGTGGGTTGCGGCACGACCCGCACCGACAAAGACGACGTCTGGACTAGCGACCCCCGGCGGACTGCGTCGAGGTAGGATGTTGGCGTCACCTCAGCCTCAGAGCCGTCGGAGTCCTCATCCGCCCAGCGACGAGCTTTGGAACGCCCCACCGAGCCGTCCCCCGGGTAAAAGGGGGGGCGTGGGGGGACAGAGAGGACGACGGGGTGGGCGCGGATGGGCGGACGAGGTAGGTGTCAGGCCCAGGTGCCAGGTGAGGCCGTCGCGGCGAGCTGGATGTCGAGGCGTCTTCATCATCCGAGACATCTTCGACGAGGAGTCGAGGACCACGTCCTCCAACAACCGCGACACGGCCTGAGCGTCGGTACCCAGCGAGAGATGGGGCGAGCAGGAGGGTACCCCAAGCAAGATCCAGGGGCGCCCGTTGCCGAAGCGGCCACGGCGTTCGGCCCCATCGCTGGAGGCGGAGTCGACCGTGGGGAGTCGTTGGCGTGTCCGTTCGCCTAGGGCCTGACCGCGCACGACCCGGTGTCCACCACTGGCGGCGTCGGAAACCTTGGCGACGCGGCATCGACGGCGAAGGAGGGCCCGGCCACCGGAGCACCCCCTGCAGAGGTTCCTCCCATGTCCATGCAAGGCGTAGGTGGCTGCATCGGCATCGGCGACCCGGTGGCCGCGCCATCTTCGGCGTCCGCATCACCGCCCGGCCCCTGATAGGAGCGGCGGCGGCGGCGCCCAGGAAGCGGCTGCGGGCTTCACGGGAGGAGCCGCTCGCAAACCAGCTCCAGCCGCTGCCGGACCACCGGATCTGGCGGGCTGGAGGCCGGGAGCGGCGGCGGCGGTGCCCTGCGGGCGCGACGTCGGCGCGTCCAGAGCCGGCGAAGTGGCGACGCCAACAGCAGAGGGCAGGGGAGGGGAAGGAGAGAGGGAGAGGGAGGCCGGGGAGGGGGAGGGGGAGGAGGAGGAGGTGGGGGTGGGGGGCGCCGGTGCTGAGGTGGCGGCGGGGCGGTCAGGGTGTTAGGGTTCGGGTAGAGCAGCAGCTTCACCGAACTGGCCCACCGCAGCGAGACGCCTAGAAGGCACATGTGTGCGTGCAGCCCCAAGATATGGACGACGGTGGAGCTCATATCTGAGCTAGACACGCCATGCATGATACTGTAGTGCTTTCCCCTTTAATTAAGGCTAGATTTAACATATGTAAATACAAAACTGTAGGTGCTGTATCTACGTATATGCTTGTTCCCTTATATGTGCGGATGTACTTCATGTACAAAGATCCGCTACTCCGTGTAGGATAAAAACGATTTCTCAGAGGGACTAATGCAATCTGCTAGATGCGTATTAGCGGTATATATCTGCGAGATGTGGTTCATTCATACCTTGCAGGATGCCAATTTGATCTACCTCACATGCCGCGTAAGACAGTGGTTAGTAGATACATATCGCGTACGACGACAGTGCATGTCGATATAGTGTAGATTAGATGCGGGTAGAGTAGCAGATCCGTTTTGCTAACAACATCGGGAATGTCGCTCGTGGCGGGATGTCAACGGTACAAGCGCCGGCATCGAAGATCGGTGACGGCTTCAATGGCGATATCGACGAAGAGTTTGTCGTGTTGATAACGTGTTATAAAACATGTTACCAGCAGTTATGACATTTCCCTCTTTGTCTCTCATGATCAACATAGTAGATGAAAGAGATAGGGAAATTATTCTTTATTTACCTGAATATTGATAATTACAATATAGAGCTCCCACATATATATAGTCCTATCAAGGCCTAAGAGTTTGGTAAGAGCCCACGAACAAACGGACTAGGATTAGAATTCCACCTTCTTCTTTTCTTTTAGGACAGAGTCCGTATGTTTTATAACAGAAATTACCATGAAGAAATTTTAAAGACCCATTCATGTGTGTAAAGAGTGGGAGCGAGAATCCCTTAGGCCCACCTTACTTGTGGAAGTGGAGGTAGTTATATTTAAATATGGAAGTCTTTTCCACTCGCTCAAGTCTAATATGAGGAGAAGAAAGCAAGTCCACACATGCCCTCTCGACTACATGCTAGAACCTGAGATTTTCATGATTTATATTTTAGTTTTAATTTAGAAATTACCTACTTCCTCAACGATCCAAATCCAAAAACCTAATTGTAAGCCTTTTTCTGAATTAATTATGGCTAGTTTTGCTGATGTGTTGAGGACGAAAAAAAATTTCGGTGCACACTTTGAGAGGTGGCAAAAGGCCACACTGGCATGTCCGAGGGAAATATCCATGAAGAAGACCAAAGAAGATTCCGAAAAACCAACTGTATCTTTTTGGGAGCACTTCTTAATGTTCTTGTCGAAGCACTTCTTAATGTTCTTGTTGATCATCTGGTAGATGTGCTTTTGCACATAATAGATGCAAAGGCATTGTAGGATCATCTGAATGCTACATATGGTGTATCAGGTGTGTAAGAAGAAGCTCAAGCCGATGATACTATTGACACGTAAAAGGCTTGACTTGTGACTAAGGTTATACCAAAAGAAAAGCTAGGCTAGGATTTCTTAGATACTTATTCATCTATCGCTAGAATGACTACTATTCGAGTGCTACTTTCCCTGGCTGCGGTTTTTTGTTTCATCAAGTAGACGTGACGACAACTTTTCTTAATGGAGAGTTGAATGAGGAGATCTATATGGATCATCATGATGAGTTTGTAGTAAAAGGTGAAGAGCGCAAGGTGTGTAAGTTAATAAAATCTTTATATGGCTTGAAAGAGGCGTAAACAATGGCACGAGAAGTTTGATATAACTTTAACCAGTGCGAGCTTTGCCATTATTGAGGCTGATAGGTGTGTACTATCGATGTGGTGGGAGCTAATCTGTTATATTATGTTTGTATGTTAATGATATTCTAATCTTTGGTACAACTATTGATGCAATTAATGAGGTCAAACTCTTTTGTACAAAGAGTTATGACATGAAAAATCTGAGAGAAATTGCCGTAATTCTAAAAATCAAGCTTATTAAGGGTGAGATGTCTAAACATCAAGCTTATTAAGGGTGAGATGAGGCCCTTGTTTAGATTGAAGAAAATTTCAACCCGATGAATAGTACCACTTTCGTCTTATTTAGCAAATATTGTCCAATCATGGACCAATTAGGCTTAAAAGATTCATCTCGTAATTTCCAAATAAACTGTGTAATTAGTTATTTTTTGTACCTACATTTAATACTCCATGCAAGCGGTTAAAAATTGATGTGATGGAGAGAGAGTGAAAAAACTTAGAACTTTGAGGCAAATTAAACAAGGCGGAGATTTGAAACGATCCGGACTTTTAGGAGATTGGCTGCAGTTTTCTATAAAAAATAATTTTTAATTTGATTTATCTTCTTAAATTTTAAATTTAGTCCGTTCTCCAGATTACTGAAACGATCTCCAATTTCCCTTGTGTCCTGCGGCTCTCTTTGCACCTGCAAGCTCCACCACAATCACACAGCCACACGGGCATCCGTCCTCCGCTCGTTGACTTATACACGCACACGGCGGCCGGCCGCCGGCGGGCATCCCAATCCAAAGGCTAAGCGAGCGAGCTCCCAGTTCCGCTGCTCCAATTCCAGTCGGCATGGCTCCGCAGGTACGGGCTAGATCGTCTCTAGGGGTCTCGATGCGTTTCAGTTGTGCCTTGTTCTCATCTGCTTTCAATATTAGGCGTGGGTCGTGGCGGAGAACGGCGAGGACCTCCAACGACCCAGGGAATTCCTGCCGCTCTCTAAGCTCGAAGGTAAGGTGTTGTTGGATTATTCCCGGTAATTTCGTATTTGGTACCCCGTACCACGGCCTCCTAAACCTGTTCGACCCAATCTACGGCTTGCTCCGTATTGATTTGTCGGAGATTGTCCTTTCGTTACGAGGATATACTCAAGGCTTCTCGCTGTTACTGCGAAATTGTTAAGCCTTTCTGCTTTGATGCAAACACACCTGTTTGAAGACGGAACTCGTATGCAATTAGTTCATCAGACGGTTTCGATATATTTCCGTACACGTTTGGGTTTCAGTGGACTCAGGTGTTCTTAGATCAACAGATAGTTGCACTTTGCGGTCAAATTCTGATTCGATGAGCATTATCAGTGCTTCCTGGAAATTCCGATTCTGTAGATTGATCTCCATTTTTGTTCTGCAAATATGTGTGGCTCCTCTTGTAGTGGTCTTTGACCTAAACCATCTGTTCTGCAATTGCTCCCAGCAAATAAACTTGGGGCATGAATTTAGTCAAGCATATTTTCGCAGCCATACCAGCAAAATTCTACTGTACTTCGTGAAAGTCTGTGTTAGCTAGTCAGATTCCAGACAAGGGCAAAGTGACCTCCTTGGTTCCTGACTTGACTATGTGGCCATTAAGATGTCAAATTAGTACTAAATCTGACTACTACATCAGCTACCCACAAGCAGGGTGTTCAGAAAGTCCAATAAGCCCTTGTTCTGGACCTGCTTTGTTATGCAATTAAGCAACGTAGATGTCCTGTTTTGCAGATGTTGGTGTGTTGTATTGGCATTTGGACCCTAAGAAATCTGAAAGCGAGGAGGAGCTAGCGAAAATCCGCAAAGACAGAGGATACAGTTACATGGTTTGTAGTAACTAGTCTCCCATAATTCCAATTGCTTTCTGAATCTCTGATGCTGTGTTCTGCACGTCTTGTGTATGATATATTACCTGAATGTGTTGTTTCTGAAGGATCTTATTGAGATATGTCCCGACAAACTGGAAAACTATGAGGAGAAGGTGAAGAACTTCTTCCGTGAGCACATGCATCCTGACGAAGAGATCCGCTATTGCTTGGAGGGCAGTGGATACTTTGATGTCCGCGACAAAGATGACAAGTGGATTCGAATCTGGATAAGGGAAGGAGACATGATCATCCTACCAGCTGGAATTTATCATCGGTTCACCCTTGATAGCGCCAAATACTCGAAGGTACTAACATGATCTTAGTGATAGAATATATGTAAATGTGTTGTACACGTCTTGTAACACAAGTCGGTTCGGCCTATATATATGAAAGTCACATGGCCCAAAGGGGTGTCAGGGTGTTCCCCATATCATTGTCCTTGTTTATTTTACACTTAGGATCGTAGGAGCTACTAATTTGATCAACTGGTGATCTTGTGACACAATCATGAATACAACTCATGAGATCCATTTCATGAACTAAGGCAGTGACTACATGATTGAACAATTAAGAACATGCCATTTGTATTGGTAGCCAAAAAAAGAAAAAAAAACATGTTGTGACTCCCTGAAGGCCGAATGAAGTTTGGTTGGTAGAAATAATTGTAAATCAAGGATGTATGTGGTAGTTATGTTTTTCTTTTAAATTAAGAACTTTGATAGGTTGTATTTTTCAAATTTTCTTTATAGAGATCAGCTATTTTAATTACATTTCTTAATATTAAATTCTGGTGTTTTTACATGTGCAGCTCATGAGGCTTTTCATTGGGGAACCAGTCTGGACCGCATTAAACAGGCCTCAGGAGGACCATCCGGCGAGGCAAGAGTATGTCAAGAATGTGAGTGCGGGCACTGGATTTGCTCTTGCAGCACACTGAATCTGTTTTTGTCTTTCCGGTTTATACAAATATATGATCACTTGGATTCATGTACATCATAGTATCATCATATGGTTTTGACAAAACCGTGTTGTGTCATCAGAGTCATGAAACCTTGATGCATGTTCAGTCAATGTGTGCACATAAAACTGCAAATTATGGGAACGCACAGTGTAGTGGTCTTTCCTTATGGTGATTTATCCGGTATAGTCTTTGCGTTCTTGTGGTTGCATCAAATATCAATGGGGTCTGCTGTAAAGTAAGTACGTACTTAAAACGTACTATCAGGAAGGCTGGAACACATCAGCCTTTCAGCTAAGTCATGAAAAAGGCAAGGCAAGATTGATGGACAGATAAAATTTGACGAAAATGCTCCTGGATAGGTAGTGCTAGAAGTTGTGTCTCTATTGATTTTGGGTTAACCCTAAAAGGGTAGCTATATAGGTAAGCATATACGGGTCTCATGGGCCTAGCCTCATGGGCCTAATACTCATATATTCTAACACCCCCCGCAGTCTGAACTACCGGCGCAGCGGAGTATCAGACTGTACAAGAAAGAAGAAAGAACACACCCGAGCCCCCCACAGACGCAACTAGCCACTGGTGATGTTGAGGCTGGAGCGAAACTCGGTGAAGGTCGAGGACGGGAGGCCTTTGGTGAAGATGTCGGCGAACTGGGAGGTGGTCGGAACATGAAGGACCCGCACCTCGCCGATGGCAATCCAATCACGGACAAAGTATAGGTCGATCTCCACGTGCTTCGTCCGCTGGTGTTGGATGGGGTTGGTGGAGAGGTAGACCGCACTGACATTGTCGCAGTAGATCAACGTGCTCCGGGAGGGCGGAGTGTGGAGCTCGGCGAGAAGCTGCCGGAGCCAGGAGGCCTCAGCCACGCCGTTGGCGACAGCGCGGTATTCCGCCTTGGCACTGGACCGGGAGACCACAGGCTGGCGCTTAGACGACCAGGACACCAGGTTGCCGCCAAGAAGACAGCGTAGCCAGAGGTGGAGCGCCGAGTGTCTGAACACCCGGCCCAGTCGGCGTCAGTGTAGACGACAAGCTCGGCGGAGGAGGACTGGTGAAGGAGTAGGCCGTAGTCGATCGTGCCGCGGAGGTAGCGGAGGAGACGCTTGAGAGCAGTGAGGTGAGACTCTCGGGGATCATGCATGTGAAGACAGATCCGCTGAACTGCATAGGTGATGTCCGGCCAGGTGAAGGTGAGGTACTGAAGGGCACCAGCAAGACTCCGGTATGCAGTGGGATCTGACACTGGGGGGCCCTCTGCCTCTGACAACTTGCCATGTATATCAACCGGAGTGGAGCAGGGGTTGCAGTCAGTCATCCTGGCTCGCTCCAGGATATCTCGAGTATACTGCCGCTGGTGAAGAAGTAACCCGACAGGATGAGGCTCAACAATGACCCCGAGGAAATGGTGGAGCACACCCAGATCCTTCATAGCAAACTCCTGCTGAAGAGCGGTAATGATCTGGCGGAGAAGTGGCTCACTGGAGGCTGTGAGGACAATATCATCAACATAGAGCAGCAGGTACGCAGTGTCCGCTCCATGGTGATAGATAAACAGAGATGTATCAGACTTGGCCTCCACAAATCCTAGTGTCAGCAGGAAAGCAGCAAACCGATGGTTCCACGCCCGTGGTGCCTGCTTGAGGCCGTAGAGAGACCTGTTGAGCCGACAGACAAACCCCACCGGCTGACTGCAGTAAACTGTCTCAGTGAGAAGACCGTGCAGGAAGGCATTCTTGACGTCCAGCTGATGGACGGGCCATGACCGAGCAAGAGCCAGCAAGAGCACGGTGCGGACGGTGGCCGGCTTCACTACCGGGCTGCAGGTCTCATAATAGTTGACCCCAGGGCGCTGAGTGAAGCCCCGGAGAACCCAACGAGCCTTGTACCGCTCGAGAGTGCCATCAGCCCGACGCTTGTGGGTCCAGATCCACTTGCCGGTGACGATGTTGGAGCCCGGCGGCCGGGGCACCAAATCCCATGTCTGGTTGGCGAGGAGCGTGGCGTACTCCTCTTCCATCGCGCGGCGCCAGTGAGGGTCCAACAAGGCGTCAAGGACGGAAGATGGTACTGGAGAGACGTGCGTATCGTCGGGCAAGGCCGCGAGAGCCCAGGGCGGCAGTGTGCTAACCGCGTGCCGTGTCACCATCGGGTGAACATGCCGCGGGTGTCGGTGAAGTAGCGGCAGGTGGTAGACCGGCGGTGCAACACGGGCAGGCGGGGACTATGGTGGTGGTGTCGGTGTCCCCGGTGGAGAAGAGGCCTCGAGTGGCGGCCGCCTCCGCGCATGGCGCTGGTACACGCGTACCGGCGTAGCGAACCGCATAGGAGGTGACGGGGCAGCACCAGAGGACGAGGTCATCGAATCCGCGTTGAGCGGAGAGGCCGGGGCAGCACCAGAGGATGAGGTCCCTGGACCCGCGCCGAGCGGAGAGGCCGGGGCAGTACCGGAGGACGACGGGCCCGGACCCGTGGAATCACGGGCGGCCGAGGAGCGGGGACATGAGCCCGGCAAGGAGCTCGGTGAAGTAGTACCTATAGGAGACCACAGAAAAGGTGGCTGGACCACCGTGTCAGTGGGAAACAGAGAGGAAAGATCAAGATCAGGAGTGGTAGTGGGTGTGCTGGAGGTGGAGAAAGGGAAGACGGACTCATCGAACACCACATGGCGAGAGATGAGGACCCGAGGAAGACACAGAGAGTCGAATGGGGGGGGCAGCTTGTGGGAAGAAGTTGTAGCGGTGTTGGGGTAACACGCGCACCCGAAGACGCGAAGGTGATTGTATCGAGGAGGGGTACCGAAAAGAGCGTGGTGTGGCGTAGGAGCGGGGCAGGCAGCGGAAGGAAGACGATTGAGGAGGTAGGTGGAGGTGTGCAAGCCCTCAGCCCAGAAGCGAGCAGGAAGAGACGCCTGAAACAGAAGGGTGCGCACGGTATCGTTGGTGGTGTGAATCATGCGTTCAGCCTTGCCATTCTATGAGGAAGTATATGGGCAAGACATGTGCAACTGAACACCGTGAGAGAGGAAGAAAGCACGGGAGGTGGAGTTGTCAAACTCACGACCATTATCACACTGGACGACCTTGATGGTGAGGCCGAACTGTGTGGACACCCAAGCGAAGAAGTGAAGGAGCGTGGGAAAAGCATCAGACTTCGCACGCAGGGGAAAAGTCCACGAATAATGAGAAAAATCATCGACCACCACAAGATAGTACTTATAGCCAGAAATACTGATAACAAGATATGTCCATAGGTCGCAATGTACAAGATCAAAAATGCGAGCCGCATGTGAAGAACTATGAAAAGGAAGACGAACATGTCGGCCCAATTGGCACGCATGACACAAATGCTCATCATGAGCCCGAGTACATGGAATGTCGGAGCTACGACTGAGCTGCATCAGGTCCAGGATGGCCGAGGCGCCGGTGCCAAGTAGTAGAGGAGGTAGAGGCGGTGAAAGCAGCTGACAAAACGGACGAAGAAGAAGATGAAGTAGCCGTCGGGAAGCAAAGAGTGTAAAGGGGCCCCGTGCTGTCACATCGGAGCAGAGGACGCCGGGAAGCCAAATCCTTTACAGTAAGACCAGAAGAGTTAAACTCCACAGAACAGGAATTGTCAGCTATAAAACGATGAATAGAAAGAAGGTTGTGAACCATAGAAGGGGCAACAAGAACATCAGGAAGACGAAAGGAGCCATGAGCACCGGCGGTACCCACAGATGTGATAGGTAGACACGAACCATTTGCGGCCATAATGGACGAAGGGAGAGAAGAAGAGGGAGAATGGACAGAAGAAAGTATACTAGGGTCAGGGGTGGTGTGGTAGGTGGCACCCGAGTCGGCGATCCACTCAGGACCGATAGGAGGTGTCAGGCCCATAGTGTTGAACGAACGAGCCAAGGCCGCCTGGTCCCAACTGGCAAGCCTGGGCGGGGTGCCGGAGGGTGTAGCCCACGAAGACGTAGTGGAGACGCCGGGAGGTGGAGCACCAGTAAACATGGCCGCCGGTGGGCGAGGCTCACCACCGGGAGCGTGGAAGGGCCACATAGAGATGCGCCCTGACCACGGGTTATGGAAGGACGGCCATGGTGCACCCTATGGAGCCGTCGGCGCCACCTGGTTGGCCCCGCCATGCCCCCCCCCCCACGTCTAGTGTCGCGGCGATGGCGACCGCCACGGCCTCCCCCCACCCCCGCTCGGCCCAGAGGGAGGAAGGCCAAGAAGAGACGACAGCGGCGTAACAGACGGACGCGGTGGAGCGAACGGACGCGGCGGAGTGGCAGCAAGGGCCGTCGAGGAAGTCGAGGACCCCGGTGCGGCGGTGGACCCAGGCTAGAGGCCCTGAGCAAGCTCCTCTATGACAAGATCGTCACGGACCTGGAGGAAGGTGGGGAAGGGGCGCTGGCGGGTGATCCACGTCCTGAGGTGGGCGTAGCGGTCGCTGAGCCTGCGGAGGACATTGAGGACCAGGATGCGGTCCTCCATGGGCCAGCCAAGGTCGCCGAGGGAGTCTACCATGGTCTTCATCTTATGGCAGAACTCGCCAACAGTGAGGTCACCCTGGACGAAGGTCCGGAAACTCGCATCGAGCTTCAGAGCCCGGGCCTCGGCATTGCCCAGAAACTGGCCCGCGAGCGCCAGCCAGGCCTGGCGAGCATCAGCCGTGTTGCGGACGAGGTCGTGGAGGTCGAGGGAGATCGTCCCGATGATCCACGAGAGGACGATGTTGTCAAGGCGCAGCCACGAGGGGGTCTGGGCCGCGACCAAGGCATCGATGAGGACATGGTCGTCAAGGGCATAGCGGCGGAGGGTGAGGACCAGGTCCCGCCAATGGGTGTAGGAGGGCGACTCGGGCTCGAGAACCACCGGGACGAGCAGGCGGATGTTCTGAACACCCCCGGCCTGGTAGTGAAGCTGCGCCACGAGAGGATCGGTCGGATCGTGCCAGATGACCGCTGTGGTGGACGCGCGGTGGCCCGTCGAGCCGGAGGAGGTGGCCCCGAGGTCGTGGTAGGCGGGAGGGATGAGGCGCTGCTCCTTGTCAGCGATCTGGCGGGCTAGGGCATCGGCCGCATCCCGCTCACGCTCCCAGGCGAGGGCTGCCACGCGGACACGACCCTGGCCCTCAGCAGCTGCAGCATGAGCGGCGACGAGTGCAGCGGCGAGATCAGGGTCGGCACGATCGGGGTAGAGGAGGGTCGACGGCGGCTGAGGTGGTGCAGGGAAGGCGTGGACGCCGTCAGTGGCCGCCGCCACCGAGAGGACAGCGCCTGGGAGGAGGCCACCGGCGTCCAGACCCACGCCCTGGAGGATGGCCCCTGGGAGAAGTCCGGTGGCGTCCAGACCCGCGCCGGGGAGGTGAGCCGCAGGGAGGAGTGCGGCGTCGGCAGGCGGCTCGGCAACAACAGCACCCGGGCCCGCGGCTGCTGTGCCCGCGGCTGCGGCGCCCGCACCCGCAACTGCCAGGGCGGCGGCTGCGCCGGGGGGCAGGGCTGCGGTGGTGGCGGTGGCGGCCCCAGCGGTGTACTGGCCGCCCGCGTGCGGAGGAGAAGGCCCAGCGGCGGCAGCAGCAACGCCCGGGGCGGCGGCTGCAGGGGCGGCGCCGCCTGCTGGGCCAGCGGCAGTTGCAGAGGGCGGGCGGTGGGCGGTGGTAGCGACGATCTGCGCCTAGGAAGAGGAGGGTAGAGGTGGGAAGGTACGGAAGTAGGAAGGAGGGGGAGGAGGAGGCCAGCCAGCCATGGGAGATGGTGGCGGTAGCGCCTGCCAGGGGTGGCGGCGGCTGGGGGTAGGGGAGGAACAGGGAAACCCTAGGCTGTTGATACCATGCTAGAAGTTGTGTCTCTATTGATTTTGGGCTAACCCTAGAAGGGTAGCTATATAGGTAAGCATACATGGGCCTCATGGGCCTAATACTCATATATTTCAATAGGTAGTTTATGCGTGTGTTTGTGAGGCATATTTAGAACTTCCCAAGTGACTATAAAGGTTAGCTGGTTGGTGAGGCAAGTATTTACGGTCCTGGGCTTTGCTTCTCTATCTCTTTTGCCCCTATTAAGGGTTGTTTAGCAACCCTTTGGTCCCTTTTTTGATCCTACGCACATGAGTCTTGGACAAAACATATAACCAGCAGGTTATTATCATTCATATAATCATGTCTTTTATTTCTCGCGTTATGGTTTCCTATTTTTCAAACACCTTTTCGTAGTCATTTTCTGTGTTTTTCCTTTGGTTCACGCTAGCCCTCGGACTTTCGGACGGAGGAGCGCGTCCGGACGCCCGCTTGTCGCTACGCCTGCTTGGCCGCCCATGCTGCTATGTTTTATGTGCACATGTGGGGACTGTGCATGCCTGCTTCGCTTCCTGCATGCCCGCAGGGACCGCCTGCGCCTGCGCCTGCGCCTGCGCATGATTCTCCTATGCCTGCTCATGAAACACTTGCAACATGAAACACACTCCTGCAATGTGACTTAAACAGATAAAACATTTATAACATATGCTTGAAATATATGTGTATAGTTACTGTAACATATGCAACATACATCTAAAGGAGATGAAACATTTTGAACAAATACTTGTAACATATCTCTAAAACGCTTGCAACACATGCAACATGTGCAACATCTTTTGCAACATCGATATAAAACACTTGCAACATACGTCTAAAACACTTGGTATATGCGTTTGCAAATGCACTTTTTCCTGTCGTGGTGTCTTCTGCCGATCACGGGAGATGATGTCCCAGCCAACGACGACCTTCTTCTAGTGGCGCTAGGGTGGTGGTGGCGTGGTGCACGCCGTGGCCACGACGGGCGAGCACGGAGTGGGGCGTGGGTGGTGGATGTGGGCGCGGCGGGAGATGGAGCGTGGCATGACGGGGCTGTGGTGCAGCGCAGGGGATGGTCGCGCTGCGGGGGGATGGCGGTAGGGGCGCACTCAGCGGGCGGGAGCGAGCAGACGGCGCGGTGGCGAGTGGGGGAAGGCGGCAACAACAAGGATGAGGGGGCTGGTGGCGTCCGGATAGACGGATGTCCGGGTCTAATCATTATTGTTTTCCTTCTATACACCCGACTCATCTTATTTATGTGTTTTTTCCCATTCTTTTTTTTTTGTTGCCATGCGTTCCAGAGATGCCCATATTATATATAGGAATAGGTGTTTGGATAGAAACGCACAAAAGACAAGGCAACAAAGAAACATTGAGGTTTGAGTGGATGTTTTCTTCCCGTAGTTTTTCCGTGAAATATCGAACACAAAAGAAAAGTTTCTATATTTTATTCTACGAGCTATCTCTTGTGAAGCAAAGGACGCTACATGAACTCAATCAGTAGGAATGGAAATCCTACGTTTTTCTTTGATTTCTTTGACGATCCAAATGACCCTGAACCAAGAACCGGAGAAATAACTACACTAGAAGCGAGAAGCGTCAAGCGTCACTGCCTCGACTACTATCAGTCTGGTTTATCAGGCATGATATAGTATTTTTTTTCTCACAACAAAACAGCATCAGTCGGCTTATCAGTCGCAAAAACCTCATAAACCATTAAGGAAAAGCTCGATTGCTCCTTGCTCGGAGTTTGTGCTAGGAAAATGTGGCGCTACTCCTATCTGCTTGCGTCACGGTCAGCAGATGCTCCTAGCAATTCCGTTGATATCCAAGAGGCAAGACTGTTTATGGTTACGTTTTGTCGCCAGCGCGATGCCTTTGGCTTGACGACTGCACAACAGACATACAGGAGAACGGACTTATAGCCCAGTTGGTAGCGTGCTCCGGTGGGAGCGCTACCCGCAGACTCGGGTGTCTCACCGGGATTTATTCTCAAATAATGAACAATCTCCGTCTAGATTCTTTTCAGGCCTCTGCCTCTCACGTGTGATGCCATAAGGGGAATACGACGCACCCGTCGCCATGGAGTCGAAGGATTCCGATGATATCAAGGAGGACGCGGTCTTGAATCAGTATGTAGTTGTAGGTCTGTCCCTACACATAGGGTGTGTGGTGGTGTGCGTGTGTAGAATGGGCGTGCGTGTGTATGAATAGATACTACAGCTGTATCCAGATAAAAGGCTTTTAAAAAAAAGCACAGGCATACAGCCAGCATTTGGTTTTCTTTTCTCGTGGGGTGACTGCCTTGTATGTCCAGGTTCAGTGCACCGTGACGCCTTTCGCTCTCGGGAGGATGCCAGTTGCCAAAGAGTGATTGCTCGGACTAAATTTTAGTCCCTCTCGTATTAGATATTTAGATATTAATTAGAAGTATTAAAAATAGATTAGTTATAAAACTAATTATATAGATGGAGACCAGAGACGAATCTATCAAACCTAATTAGTCTATGATTTGATAATATAGTGCTACAGTAAAAAAATATGCTAATGATGAATTAATTAAACTTAATAAATTCGTCTCGCAAATTAGTCTATATCTGTGTAATTAGTTTTATAATTAGCTCACGTTTATTACTCCTAATTAGGATCGAGCGTCCGATGTGACCTGACAAACTTTCGGGCGACAAGGAGCGCGGCGTGAATCTTGCGTGGCTGCCGCAAGGCGCGGCGGCACTGCATGACTGCATCCCGGCTCTGGTGTCGCGCATCTTGCCGCCTTGCGCAACCAGTGGATCATAGATGGAGGTCCAAAGTTGTGAACGGCCGGTTCGCTTCCGTCATCGCTTAGGCAGGCCGTCGTGACCGTTCCGTGTCCATCCTCTATGCCCGCTCTCCCTATTTCTCCATGCACAATTTAGGTTTGCAAAATTTTTCAGATTCCTCGTCACATCAAAATCTTTTAGACACATGCATGAAGCATTAAATATAAATAAAAAATAAAATTAATTACACAGTTTAGACGAAATGGACGAGACGAATCTTTTAAGCCTAATTAGACCATGATTGGACAATATTTGCCAAATAACAACGAAAAGAGCTACAGTGTCATTTTGTAAAAAATTTTGCATCTAAACGCAGCCTTAAAAGAAATGCACATCCATATGGTCCCATGTTTCGGGAATGAGCGAGTAGCTCATTTGGTTGCGCTCGTCACCCGGGTTTAAAATCCGGCGCCCACCGTATTTTCGTGCAGTGCATGGGAATGGAGACACTGCGTCCTAGTTCAAAAAAAAATGGCCCTGTGTTCCTATTGCAACTGCATAGTGCACGTGGAAGTAAAAGCTTAGCAATTCCAAATTATAAGAAATTTTGAATTTTTTTGGATACATATTGATTTCACTATGTATCAAACATAAATGTATATATGTATATATAGATGTATGTATAGTAAAATATATATATATCTGGAGATACCAAAATGTTTTATAATAGGAACGAAGGGGTACTAATAGTGAAGTTGGTGACAACAATTCAGCAGCAAATGAGATTGGATCACCCAAACCTCGTCAAATGTTTGCTAATGCGATTATGATTGACAATCTGATAATTACTGCTTCTTCATTTGGCTAGTAATATTTATAAAATATATATTATGTTGACAAATATGCAAATTTCATAATGAAGTAACATTGTCAATCCATATAGACTGTAGATATATTTGGCCATAGTTAAATGGACTTATATTTCTTATCAGAGTAAATATGGTCTTCAAGTATTACAATTCCATACTAGCACTCCAAAATATTTAGAATGTCTAGTATTACAATTCCATACTAGCACTCCAAAATATTTAGAATGTCAAGTATGACCTTTTGTCTCGAAAATGACGTAACTATTGATCTTACCTTAGTCGAACCATCTAAAAATTAACCAAGTTCATAGGAAAGAATATAAATATTTACTACATAAAATAGGTATGCTATGGAAACATATTCGGGCCGTGACGTGATAAGTCTAGTGACATTTATTGGGCTCATAAATATGATACGTTTTGGTTTAATTTGATCACACTTTAAATGGTTTGACTCAATACTATTTTTTAAATGAGACTCGGTGCTATTCTCTAATTGTTTTATTTTTAGAATGTATTTTTTCAAAACAAAGGAATTAATATATACAACTCGTTGCTACTTTCTCTATTTAAGTTATAATAAGTTTTGATTTTTCTAGGCACATAATGTTTGCTATGCATTTAAATATATATTTTGTTTAGATATACAGTAAATATATATTTAAAAAACTAAAACATTTTATAATTTTTTTGAACACAAAGCATTTTATAATTTGAAATAGAGGAAGTACATCCCAATTCTTAGGCTGTCTCTAACAGCCCGGACCTAAAAACGAGAGGCATTCCATGGTATGGGTAGCGCACAGCGAAGGGTCACGGACCCAAAAACTTCCCTTTTCCAATAGCCGACGCAAACGAGAAGCCAGGTTAAAAAAAAGGAACGTCGCCCTGCCGAGCGCCGTCCACCTCGCCGCGTCGGGCCGCTCCTTGCCGGCCGCGCGCTGCCGCAGACCCGCCTCACCATGTTGGCCGCACGCCGCCGCGGACCCGCCTCACCGCGCCGGCGGCTCCCCTGCCGCGGACCCGCCTCGCCGTGCCGACCGCCGCGAAGATGACCTCCTCTTCCACCCGGTGCTGCCTGCTCCTCCGTCTTCGTCTTCCCCACGCCTGGCCACCGCTGGAGCATGCAGCCATGCACCACGGCAACCATGGCGCCCGTCAACCTCGCCCGCGCATGGTGGCCTCGCCCGCGGCAGAGGGGCCATGCCCGCGCCCAGCGGCCACGCCCGCGGCGGAGAGGTGCTTGCCCGCGACCGGCAGCTTGGACCACGGCGGAGGGGCTCGCCCCGCGCTTGACGGTCAGCGACCGCGGTGTCCTCGAGCTAGGCCCACCACTACAGCCACCCAAGACTTTGCGTCATGGTGAATGACGACGCAAATAAGGGTCTCAGTTGGCTTGGTACCCAAAATGCATACTGTCTTTGCGTCATCTGTTGAAGACAGTTTTCTTCATTAAAACAATGTACACTACCTTTTTTTTTGGGTTGCGCTGTCCTTTGCGTTAGCTGTTGGAGACAGCCTTAAACACACGACGACAATACACGGAATATATATCTTATATATCTTATATTTAGGGAGCACGAACCAGCACAAACCATGCAACACTTGTCAGCAGTCAGCAGTCAGCACCCTCCATTATTTTTTATTCCCAGAAAGAATAAAGAAAAATCTCAGCACGGTACAAGGGTTGGAATTGAATTTTTAGTATTCCTTTGGGCCTAGTTGCACTTGCACAACCAGAAACCCGTATTAACAGTCCTTGCTGATGTTTCGAGTTGGAGGGGAAGTTCCAAGTTTCTTTCCGACGATACGAAAGGAGAGCACGAATCAAGGAAACCGAGTTCCAAGTTCTCATGGAGACCGAGTTCCAGGTACTGGAAAAGCAACCTCTTCCCCTGAGTTCCTTCTTCTTAGTTGTATTTCAAGATGCGGCCGCCTTGTTTCAAGAAACTTGGATGGATTTCTTTGTTTGTTTCCATGTCGGAGAGGAGAAATTCTTCTCCTTTTCTGCGAGCTGTTAGATTTGTGGCCTTGGGGTAGGGTCAGGACTCAGGAAGGAAGAGATTTCTTTCGAGCGGGGAGGAGAGCAAGGAGGGCCCAATTGCTAGCAGAGGTGAAGAGGGATTTCTTTTGAGATAATTGGGAATTGGGAATGACAACAATAGGCTTTGCGGTTCGTGTGCAGGTGAAGTGGTATATCTGCATTAGACACACTAATTTCATCGAGATTCTCTCGGTTGACGTTCGAAACAAGCGGGGTTTATTGGGAGCGCTGGCATAGAAACAACTGCAGTTCTTGTTGGCCCTGAATCCCTGATAAATGAATCGATGAACTAGATGCTTCATCCGATTGAAGCTGTGATCTCGAATTAACTATAAATGGTCTGGAATGGATCACATCTTTTCAACCGTGTACCTGTGGGTTTAACATCAACAATTTTGATTTGGTCTTTAATGATCAGTATGACTATTAAGTATTAACTACCTAATCACTTAAAGGGTCTTTCTGTACGACCTCACTATCATTTACTTTGTTTCACTGGTTCCTTAACACTTGGAGGCTTGGAGGATCCCCCAATAATGCTATCAATTGACTTCCTTTGGTTTAGTTTAGTCTTAAATAACTATCTAATCAAACAAATACTTAGTAGTCTTTTCGGTGTCCACCCACTTCTTGTTGTTCCTTCCTTTCTGCATCCTTGATGAATGAGAATTTATTATTATGTCCATTTAACGCAAAATCACATAGTGCAGGATGTTCGATTTCTTTCCACAAGGAAATTTGTTAAGTCAAGATAATTTACTATCATGTGGTGGTGCTGTCATTTGTAAAAAAATAACTATCTGATGTCCTGTTGGTCCATATTCCAGAAGTGTTTATGAACTAGTGTTCATATATCTCCTTTTCATCTCCGTTTTCTGTTTTTGGCGGTAGTAGCATAAGGAAAATATAATATTTTCCTTCTGGATTTAGACTTGCAGTGAACCTTATAGACATGTAGATGCATCCCTGGTCACCGGAGCTAACAGGGGTTTCACTTCCATTGTGAATGCTTTAATTTGTCTTCTCTTGTTGAGGATCATAAATTCTTAAAATATCAGTCTATTTTGAAGGATCAGGGACAACTAGATAAATCGTGAAAAAGAAAGATCAGCTATGGAAATTGGTAATCTGTAAAAAGAAACCTTTTTTAACATCTGACTTTACAAACAAATTTTAAGTATAGTTTTTGGTAAAACCGTAAAAGTACAAATTAGGAACCTTGTTATGTAGCTCTTTTGCTTTATAAGTTGGAATGAAACGCCTCTGCCCCTTTTCTCCTAATGAACACAAAAAATAGCATAGAGCAAAGACATGATTCACACATACAGAAAACAAAGGTTCATACTTCATAGACCTGTTACTTCATATCAGTTGTCATTTCCATCTTTATGCCGATACATGTGTTCAGTTGCATTACTTCTATGACTAACCTTAGATCAACTTGCATGTTCTTATTCCCTGCAATGATTATCTGTCCTTTCAACTGTCTTTGATGCTTGCACTTATAAGCTTATTCATTCTATTTTCCTTCAATAGGATGGTAAGCAGGAGGTTATTGAAGCATGGTACATGGATGATAGTCAAGAAGACCAGAGGCTTCCTCATCATCGTGATCCCAAAGAATTCATTCCTCTTGAGAAGCTTTCAGGTATGTACATCGACAGCTCAACTTATTAACTATAGCTTGTGCTTGAACTCTAGTACAAGTGGCATATATTTAATTCCCTGCTTGTATAAGTTAAAACAAATGCATATTTTATATCTTAGAACTGGGAATCATCAGTTGGCGCCTGAATCCTGACAACTGGGAGAATGATGAGAACCTCAAGAAAATCCGTGAAGCCAGAGGGTACTCTTACATGGTTTGTCTGTACTCCTTGACTGGCAATGATGATATTATGTTATGTTTGAGCCTAGTACTGTTCCATATTAGTGAAGTCAAATATAATAAGAAATATAATAGGCAATCATTGATTCGCTATTTACAGGACATTTGTGATGTATGCCCAGAGAAGCTGCCAAATTATGAGACTAAGATAAAGAATTTCTTTGAAGAGCACCTGCATACTGATGAAGAAATACGCTATTGCCTCGAAGGGAGTGGTATGTATTTTGTTATGTTTGACCATATCACAGTGTGAACATTTTAAGAAACAAGATTGTGTTTTCTAGGATACTTTGATGTGAGGGATGAAAATGACCAGTGGATCCGTGTAGCAGTGAAGAAAGGAGGCATGATTGTTCTTCCTGCAGGGATGTATCACCGCTTCACATTGGACAATGACAACTACATCAAGGTACACACGTTTTATTGCACTATTTTTTGTTGGATAATAGCCTTAGTTGTGTTGGTGGTTAATCTCGGCCCCAGAAATGCATGGTGGCCTGGACTCTGGAGCCGCAGTGGACGCTGTGGTGTTGATGTAGTAGAGAGGTGTTGTGTGAGGAAGTGAAAAGGAGAAGATAGGATTTAGAGATAACTTGGCTTGATCTATTCTGCGATAACTCCTTAATAGATAAGATTGCTGAACTAGCTAACTCACGTCTCATAGCAGCCACGGCCGTGGCAGACACAGACCTAGCCCTCTGCTTGACCTCCTGTAGACCTTACGGCACGTGACACTAAGTATTGAACTTAACAGGCTATAGGATCAGATTCATCAGATATGTTAGTGAGAAAATGAATTGCACATATCATTTTTGCTGTCATTGAGTAGTGACTGTTCTGGAATTCCTTTGAAATTGACACATATTTATGAACTTTGATTCACATGCCTCCGTTTGAGTTTCTGCACTGAAAGCATTGTGTTATAATGTATGGACTCCCAAAATTTTGTGTGAAAACACGATCATATGTGTGCCTTTAAAAAAAGGATACACATGCACCTCTTTGAACTTGCATGCCTTTGGACTTGAATTCAAATTTGAATGCCTGAATCACTTATATTGCTAAGAAGTAAAATTATCACCAAATAATCTGCAAATTTTACTTTGTTAATAGAATGATGTGCACTATTTACTTGATGCTACAACCTTCATCTTTTCTACAATGTTGTGAAGATTTACTTTAGAATCCACGTGCATTGTTACTGGAGTTGTGCTACTGCGATCATCTGTAGCATGTTTTTGCAGGCAATGCGTCTCTTTGTTGGTGAGCCTGTTTGGACACCATACAACCGTCCCCATGACCATCTGCCAGCGAGGTAAAACTTGAGTTCCATTATCATCACAGTTCTATCTTGGATCTCTCATGATACATGTTCCTTATGGAGTCGCTGCATCCCTTCAGAAAGGAGTATCTGGACAAGCTCCTCAAGCCAGAAGGCCAAGCTGTCGAAGCTCGTTGAGACCATTTGAAAGCTATCTGTTGGGCTCTTCCACCCTGTGCCCTGTGCTGTATAACCAGAATAAGACGCTGTATGTCCCTAATCTAGTACTAGCGTCCTGGCCAATTTGAAGTGAACACTGTAACTACTGTCTATCAGTGTCAGGTCGTCTGGCCTTGAATACCTGCATTATATATACTGTCCACATATATCTAATGAATAGAAACGGGTGCATCTTTCTATGAAGTATTGAAGTGGGTGAAGGTGCGTGTTGCCAAAACAGTTTGTAACTTTGTTCTAAAGCTTCCTCTTGGAAATGCTTGTGCGCACTAATTTCCCTCGAGTTCTGTATGGATTGCTGTTTTTTTTTCCTCAATTCCTATGAAATTCATGCCATCTTGTTAGGGCACGTTTTGGATTCCTTGCTTGACCTCAGCTTGCCTGACCGGGGAAGAATTGTTGCGTTTAGTTTGCTTGCCAGTTGCCAGCTACGTTGGCGATCGTGATTTCAAGATTTTTCTTTGCCAGGCCAAGTGGCCAGCTGAGCCAAATCCCCTCTCCTCAGTGCCAAGTGGGAAGGCGACGGGAGAGTCAGGGGCCGCTTGGATCCTACTGTGCTGCCTTCCCTAGCAAGAAATCTAGAGACCAACCAGTGATGGATACTGAGCAAGCTTGCCTTGTGGCTTGTGCGGACAAGATTTAAGCTTGCTTCGTCTTACCAAGACAGCTCACTTTTTACCTGTCAAGACAGATTTTCGACCACCTCAATATGCCGAGAAGTATATTGCTGAGATCGTGAGATTACATGGCATACCGAAGACTATAGTGTCCGACAAAGGGTCGCAATTCACTGCTCACTTTTGGGAACACTTGCATAAAGGATTGAGAACTAGTTTGATCCGTAGTACCGCCTATCATCCTCAGACAGATGGTCAGACCGAAAGAGTTAATGCTGTTCTTGAGGATATGTTGAGAGCCTGTGTGTTATCTTCCAGGGGTTCATGGGAGTCATGGTTACCTTTAGCAGAGTTTGTTTATAATAATAGTTATTAAGAAAGTATCAAAATGGCACCTTTCGAAGCTCTGTATGGCAGAAAGTGTAGAACACCTCTAAACTGGATCGAGCCAGGAGAAAGAAGATATTATGGTATTGACTTTGTAGAAGAAGCCGAGAAGAAAGTTTCCTCCTGTTCGGCTGAGCTTATCAGCACGGCTTATCAGCCGTGGAACAGTATTTTTCTCTCACAACAAATCAGCCACAGCCGGCTTATAAGCCAAAAAAACAGCCTGCCGAACAGGGCCTTTATATCATTCAGCAAAATATGAAAGCAGCTCAATCACGTCAGAAAAGCTATGCGGATAGAAGGAGAAGACTGCTTGTGTTCGAAGTTGGTGACTATGTTTATCTGAAAGTCACGCCAATGAAGAAGAAGCGGTTTGGAGTACGCAGAAAGCTTGCCGCCAGATCTGCTTGCCGCCAGATTTGTAGGACCATACAAAATCTGGGAAAGAAAAGGTCCAGTAGCTTATAAGTTAAAGTTACCTGAGACAATGGGTGCTATATTCCTAGTTTTTCATATATCACATCTCAAGAAGTGTTTGCGCGTTCCAGAGGAAAGAATTGAACCCCGAGGCATAAAGCTCAAGTCAGATTTGGTATATCGTGAGCAGCCAGTTCGAGTTTTGGACTCTAAAGAGAGGGCTACTCGAAACAGTGTGGTGAAAACATATAAGATACAGTGGAGTCATCATGATGAGGGGGTGCATCTTGGGAAACGGGTGAATATCTACAAAAAGCTTATGAAGATTTTTATAACAAATGGTTCGTAATCCAAATCTCGGGACGAGATTTTTATAAGGGGGAGGGCTGTAACACCCCGGTGTTACGTAGGCATTTGCATTGCAAATCATACGCATGACACGTCATTGCATTCATGATCACATGGGGATTAGAGTGCACCTTTAGTTAAAGCAATTTTGTGGAACGATTGTTGCATATAGTGTTTATAACTGTTTCACCCTAATTATGTTGGTTAGACTAAGAAAACATGTGTAGCTATAATTTTTAAATCACCTAGAACTATTTAGTGCAATTTTTGGAGCAACTTGATAACCAAAGTTTTGTCAAAAATTTGCTTTTAAAAATATTATTAGAAAATGGTCAAAAACCCTCCCTATTTAGCTTTTATTCTCTAATTCAAAATCTGTGGGGATTTTGGAGTTGGCCCCTTAATAAAAGTTGTAGAGAATTAAATTCTAAGCAACTTTCATTTTTGGGCCATTTTCAGAAAAAGTTATCTTCTTGCTCAAAATGCAATTTTAAAACTGTGAATTGAATTTATTTAAAAATTCTGGGAAAAAAATTGGAAAACCGTTTTCCTCACTGTTGGGCCACCGTCTCCCTTCCCGGCCTGCTCCCGAAGCAGCCCGGCCCAGTTCTGCGCGCCGCGCCTGCTTCCCCGCCCGCGCGCTCGCGCCACGTCCCGGCCGCGGCAGAAGCCGCTCGCCCCGTGGCCGGCATGCGCCGCTCGCCGGCGACACCTGGCCGTCAGTGGCCCTCGCGAGCGCGCGCCTCGCCCCTTCAAGCCGCAGGCGCTTCCTTTCCCACTCTGCCCTCTCTATTTTTCTCCCCGCGCGGTCGTCTTCGCCGCTCCGCACCGAGCACTGCTCGAGCTCGCCTCGCCACCACCACCTCCGCCGGCAAAATTGGCCGCCGGTGGTCCACCGCCGCCCTCCATCTCGTGCACGTCGCTCCGCCTCCATCTCCGACACATCGTGCTCGCCTTGGATTCACCGTTCGAGCAAGGTAGGTGCGGTTGATGCGGTATTGCCACCGTCGGTCATGGCGCCGCCGCGCTCGACCTCACCGTGGGAAGGGAGTCCCCGCTGCTTCTTGTCCCATGAGCTTTACCGTGCCGAGTTCGCCTTCTTCTTGCGGACCCGGTGCGCACCTCGTCATGCCCGGTCATGGCCGGCAACGGCCGTCGGCCGGCTACCGCACGGCCGCGACGCCATGGTCACCGTCGTGACCCCGCTCCCCCTGGCCTCGCGGACGAACGACTTTGGGCAGTAGGCCCAGCCGGGCCGGCTCCTTCCCCCCCCCCCCCCCGCGCGCCTCCAGGCCGAAAGCCGGATCAGGCCGGATGATTCCACTGGACCGGCCCGTTAGCGAAAAGAAAAATTAGTTTTCATTTTTCTTTTATTATTTGAGAATAAAAATGCTTTAGAAAATATTTGTGTGATTATTTTGGCTCCAAAAATTGTGAAATAAATTTTGGTAAACTTCTTAGGACCAGATCTATGATATAAAAATGTTGCATGTCAAGTTTGCAATACTTTTCTGTAGGGTTTTTATTTAATCATTGAAATTGCTGTTTTCTTGATAATTATGTAATAAATCATAGATAGCTCAGAAAAATATTGTTTCAATCTTGTTAATCTTTTTGTGTAATGTACTTTCTACGAAAAATATGTTCCATGCATTTTTTGTAGAAAAATTCTTATGTGTAGTACCAGTGCTTATTATTGTTAGAAATTGTTATTTTGATAGAGAGGAAAATATAAATAAAACATGCATATAATAATTTTTCTACAGGGATTGTTTAGTGAGAAGATTGTAGGAAAAATGTTAAATCTGTTGTTTGATACTTTTCATAGTATAAAGTATTTTTATGCTCATTTTTAGTCTCTAGATTGTTATTTTTGTGTAGGCAGTTCTAGTACTCTAAATGTAATGGAATTTTTGTGGCATGCTAAAGTAGATGGTAGTAATCCACTGTAATTTTATCAGAATTTTTCCATGCTATCAAAAGAAGTGTTGCTATTCAAACATAGTGTCAACTAGGGTTTAATTAACATTGTTAATGCAAGATTAGTTGATAAAATTTTCTTTGGTGTATCTTTGTAGCATCTTAGGGTGCTGGAGTGACTTTGCATGATAGAGAATGTTTGTAGTAGTTTATGAGTACATGTTATTGGATGATGTAGACTGCCTTATAGAAGAGTTGTACTTCCCACTGATCCAATTAAGGGAACATGTTCATCTACATCTCATTCATCATCATCTCAGGTCATCTCTGCCGCGCATGCCGGCCACAGGGTGAGCGGCTTCTGCCGCGGCCGGGACGTGGCGCGGGCGCGCGGACAGGCGAGGCAGGTGCGGCGCGCGGAGCTGGGCCGGGCCGCTTCGGGAGCAGGCCGGGAAGGGAGGCAGCGACCCAACAGTGAGGAAAACGGTTTTCCAATTTTTTTTCCCAGAATTTTTAAATAAATTTAATTTACAGTTTTAAAATTCCATTTTGAGCAAGAAGATGACTTTTTCTGAAAATGGCCTAAAAATGAAAGTTGTTTAGAATTTAATTCTCTACAACTTTTATTAAGGGGTCAACTCCAAAATCCCCACAGATTTTGAATTAGAGAATAAAAGCTAAATAGGGATGGTTTTTGACCATTTTCTAATAATATTTTTAAAAGCAAATTTTTGACAAAACTTTGGTTATCAAGTTGCTCCAAAAATTGCACTAAATAGTTCTAGGTGATTTAAAAATTATAGCTACACATGTTTTCTTAGTCTAACCAACATAATTATGGTGAAACAGTTATAAACACTATATGCAACAATCGTTCCACAAAATTGCTTTAACTAAAGGTGCACTCTAATCCACATGTGATCATGAATACAATGACGTGTCATACGTATGATTTGCAATGCAAATGCCTGTGTAACACCGGGGTGTTACAACCGGCTCCCACCCCCTCGACCGAAATTTATCAGTCTAGGCCTTTCTCCCACCTCCTATGATGTAAATGTATGTTTCAATTGTTTTAAAAGTTTTAGAGGCATATTGCAATTGATTCATATGGACGTTGCAAAAGTAGATCAGGGGATGTTGCATACGTTGTAATTGTTTCAGAGGCATGTTGCAAGCGTTTATTTAAAATATTTTATCTGTTTTCTAGACGTATGTTGCAAGCATTTTAATCTGGATGTTGCAACAGTATGTTCCAAAATATTTTATCTATTTGTGTCTTCTGTTGTAGCAAGTGTTTTCATGTTGCAAGTGTTCTATCTGAATGTTGCATATGTTTACACATATATGTTGCAAGTGTATACTCTAGATATTTTACCTGTTTCAGACGTATGTTGCATTTAAGTGTTTCATGTTGCACATGTTTCGTGCTGTTCAGAGAGTCAGGGGGCGCAGGGGAATGGGGAGCGTGGCGAGCTGGTGGCCTGCGGACGTGGCACGCAGCGAGCTGGGGGCCGGCAGATGAGGGCACGATGGGGCACGAGTGTGCGTGCGGGGTGCGCGGATGGGGGCAGGTCAGGCGTGACGGGGTGGCGGGCGTGTAGGCATGCGGGAGGGGCGTCCGATGGAATTCATCCCCATCGAACGTCCACGCGTTAGCAATACCCTATGTACTGCTCCCTCCGTCCACAAAAGAATACAATTCTCGTTTCCCGAGGAGTCAGTCAGTCTGAACTTTGACTAAAATTATATAAAAAAATATAAACATTCATAATGCAAAATTAGTATCATTAGATTAGTTAGAGAATATATTTCCATAATAAATTTATTTGGAGACATAAATATTAATTTACTATAAACTCGGTCAAACTTAAGTTAATTTGATCGATACGGATCTCATAATTGTATTCTTTTCTGGACGGTGGAAGTATATTTAAATATGTATTTAGAAAAAACAAAACGGCTTATAATTTCGCTGCATTCGGCAGGCACGCTGCTGCCGCACTGCTGGCTGTTGCTGCGCAAAACTGACTAGCAAACACTGTTGAGGTAGGCAGAAAAACAGACAGCCACAGCCACAACCAGCCGAACGAAGGTTGGCCGTGAACGCGTAAGTACAAAGCTTTAACTGGAGGCAAATCGATCTTTGCCATGATTTTAATCATCCACACCTGGCAACTAAGTTCGCCGTGAACGCGTAGAGAACCAAAGTTTGAAGTGTGGTTCCAAATCTCCTGGCCCCAAGGATGACACGCGTCGCCAAGATAAACACGAGGAAAAATATCTACTACCTCATGAAGAAATCTTTGCTGACTTGGCACCCGAATGTGCTGTTAAAAAAGAATAAACTATCCTGACAATGGGAAGGGCCGATGCGTTGTGGGCCTTCAATTGGGCCTCCGCTCGCCGACTCCACATGGCACGCGGCCACTTGCGCCGTCGTGATCGTGCTCTTCTCGCCCGGCAAGGCATTATCCTCTCCAGAACCTTCCGAGGGCAGAGTGCTCGCCGCGTGGTCTAGAACCTTCCACGAGCCTCTGGACGTGTCTCGACGCGCCCGTACGGCGGGGATATTTAGGGGTTCGGCCACCGTCCACCGGCCGACCTTCTCCCGATTGCACTGGCCATTTTCCCCATTTCACAGCGGCGAATATCTCCCATCTCCTCTCCCCGTTCCACTTCGCTTCTTCGCTGCAACACCTCCCGCCTAACCCGAGAAGAAATATCCTAGATCGCCGACCCGAACACCCGATTCGCTCCTCGTCCGGCCGATTCGTGCTCCTAAATCGCTCGAATCGAGTTCTTGCTTCGGGTTGCGTGCCGCAATCGGGGCGCTTGGCTCCCGCGAGCCGGGTTCTTGGGCCTGGGCGGCGGCCATGGACCCGTCGGTGGCACCGGGCATTGTCAAGGAGGAGCTCCTGGAGCAGCACCAGCCGATGCAGGACGGTGTGGGTGGCGGCGGGGCTGCGCCGCGCCCGATGGAGGGGCTGCACGAGGTGGGTCCCCCGCCTTTCCTTACCAAGACCTTCGACCTGGTGGAGGACCCGGCCACCGACGCCGTCGTCTCCTGGAGCCGCGCCGGCAACAGCTTCGTCGTCTGGGACCCGCACGTCTTCGCCGACGCGATGCTCCCACGCCTCTTCAAGCACAACAACTTCTCCAGCTTCGTGCGCCAGCTCAACACCTATGTGAGTCCCCCCCTTCTTCTTCCTTTCCTTTGAAATGATCGTTCTCTTGGTCAGGACTTGCTAATGTTGATGTGCTAGACTGCTAGTTTGGTAATTTGCGTTTGTTTTTATTGGGCGGGGAGCATCCGAATCCTCTGCAATATTACTTATATATAAAACTAGTTTGCAGTATTAGGACAGGAAAATCTGTTGTGCACTTGTTCTTCACTAATGTTTTAGGTGCTGTAACACTGTTGTGAGGCTTTGTTGTGATTTGGTGCATTTTAGGCAGGTAGTTCTCCAATTAGGTCAAAGATGCCCGCAACTGGCTAAGATTAGGAAGAGACTCAAGGGGGATCAAAGCTAATGATGGATGTGTACCAAAAAAAAATGGGTCCTGGGAGTCTAGTTACTGATTTCATTTATGTAGGTGTAGTGTTAGCCGTTAGGAAGAGTTTTTGTGTCGGAAACAAGATTGCGAAGCAATTTAAGTGATTTTGTGCTCTTTGAGATTGCGGAAAACAAGATTTCGAAGCAATTTAAGTGATTATGATCAGACCTACTACTGCATTACGTTTTGAGCATATCTGGTCGTGTTGTGGGTTTATGACAGTAGGGATTAAGCGCTATCGCGTTCACTCTTTAGTGTTTACCTTGATCTTGGTTGATACATGCATTTGGTTGTGAACAAATAAATCCTTGAAAGTGTTTATGATACGTTCTCAGGTGAACTTTATCTTCAGGTGAGGTAAATGTATAGTCCTGACATGGTTTCTTGAACTTTGTCATTGTAGCTATATGGAACAAGATACTGGATGAAGTACCAAGAACCAGATTGTTTTGTTCTAGAAGACTCTACTGATCACCTTCACATGCTATAGTATATTGCTGGCCTAACATTATTCCTGTTACCCTCATTGCAGTTATAAAGATACATAAGCTGATATTTACAGAGAACCTCATCCAAGCTAACATATTGCCTTGTGACTGACCTGCTGATGACCATTGCTGGTCTGTTGCAATCTGCAGGGCTTCAGAAAGGTTGATCCTGACAGGTGGGAGTTTGCAAATGAAGGTTTCCTCAGGGGTCAAAGGCACCTGCTGAAGATGATAAAGAGAAGGAAGCCACCATCAGCTGTGCCACCATCGCGACAGAAGCAGGCCCCTGCTTCTTGCCTGGAGGTTGGTGAGTTTGGATTTGAGGAAGAGATTGATAGGCTGAAGCGCGACAAGAACATTTTGATCACAGAAGTAGTAAAGCTAAGGCAGGAGCAGCAAACTACTAAAGATCATCTGAGGGCCATGGAGGAAAGGCTACGAGTGGCTGAACAGAAGCAGGTACAGATGATGGGGTTCTTGGCAAGAGCAATGCGGAATCCAGAGTTCTTCCAGCAGTTGGTCCAGCAGCAAGACAAGAGGAAGGAGCTCGAGGATGCCATCTCAAAGAAAAGAAGGCGTCCCATTGACAACGCTCCGTTCTACAGTCCTGGGGAAACAAATCAGGGCGAGCAGCTGGATTCACAGTTTATGTTCGAGTCAGATGTGCTCAATGGGCTCAGTGAACCTGGAATGCCTGAGCTGGAGAATTTAGCAGTGAACATTCAGGAGCTTGGGAAGGGAAGCATAGATGGCGGCAAGGTGGCTCAAGCTAGTGACCAGTCAGAGCTGAATGATGACTTCTGGGCAGAGCTGTTGGTCGAAGATTTCGGAGACGAGGCAGGACAGTTAGAGTTGGAGGGAAGAACTGAAGACGTGGATGACCTTGCTCAACAACTGGGGTATCTGAGTTCTTCTAGCCCAAAGTAGAGTCAGTTCCTAATGGTTGCCCCCACAATCACTGGTGCTTTCCCTACTATCGCAGACCATCCTGAACAAACTGGTACATTTCAAATTCAATTCAATGACACAACCTGTTAAAATTTGGTAATGTAGTTACTGGTGACATTTCATTCCATTTCTATTTATATTGCTGGAATATGCAGGAGTGAAGATTAGAATAGTGATGATGGATCTTGCCAACAAGGCTGACGACCCATCCTTCTAACCATATATCCGTTATGTCTGCGCAGTTGCATCTTCAGATTTGCCCTCATTTTTTTTTCTTCTCCCAACTCCCTTCGGAAGCAGTCTAAATTGCTAATATTCAGTTGACTGGTGGAGGTGTTCATACTGAAGTCGTACTGTGGAGGTCGGCTGAGGAGTAGGAGTACTCCTATGTTCGCACTGTCGCATTTTTACTGTGTCATGTGTACTGATATTCGAATTCCGTGATGGATGCAGGTGGGAGATGCGTGGGGTGTTGGCTAATGTCTCCAACGTCGACTGGCAAGTGGCAAAGTGATCTTAAGGACGGTGACTGGCAAATATGGCTACAGGCCGACGTATACATACAGCTGTTATCAGCTCTTATTCGTTAGCTCTTACTATAGGAGAAAGTAGCTGTGTCGTCAGTCGTTGCACGATGAGGACGGTGCTATGTATGTCTTGGTCAGGGTTCTTGAGTTGGGTTGTAGGTTTGACTGGTTGAGTAGAGTCAATCTCCACTTGTGATTGGTGTAATGTTGTCGAACCACCCTAATTATATGGCCCACATGTGACCGTCATTCTCATTGACCTGTGACCGTCATTCTCATTGACCTCTGACTGGAGCACACATAAACCACACAATCACAGTAGTCTGTCGGGTGTTCTCGGAGAACCCCGAATCATCCACTTTTCACATCAAAGCGGAAGTATTACAACCATAAGTTTACAACCATTTATTTAAAGTCTTATAAAACATAAGTTTTTGCCTTCTCCAACAAAGTAGGGTAGCACGACTAATACAACTTTATTTATTACATAAGGTATCATCCTGCCCAAGGATGAGATTACAACACATTTACTGTTGGCCATCATCTTCTAGAACTGACATATAATAGAGGCAAAAGCCTAACTGCTGTTGGGGTTCACCTGCAACAGGTAATAAACTCTGAGTACTAAATTATACTCCGTAAGACTTACCAGACAAAAAGAAAAGACTCTAAGGATATGCATGCTTAAGGTAGTTTGGCAAGATTCAAAACACCTTACGAAAAATCTTACTACAAGTGGATCCTTACTTTCAGTTTTTAGTTTCAAACTTAAGTCATTATTAGTATCTAGTTTGCACTTGAACTAAATCAATCACTTCTTAAAGCACTTCATCTCATTTCATCTTATATTCACAAGTAACCATGTTTCATTGATTAACTACGATGAGTGATCGGAGGATCGAGTCTCCATAACCGAGGAGCACGACAATTATTAGGCCTAGCTAGGATTTTCTTACCACACGACATATGCAGGTCCTAGATCTACATATATCAACCTTCACTCATCCTTCAAAACGTGAATCGGTCTGTGCTACCTGAGAGCACAGTACTCCAGTAGGGTGGGTACACGCTACTAGCTTTTCACATAATGGAATAGCCGATGTCTTAGGCTTATCATAGTATGTTGTCAGTACTGCAAAGTCTCGATCACAACAGGCCTACAACGAACGGTCCTTAATCGACACAGACAGAACAAACACGACCAGACAATCCTGTCGGTTTAACCACCAGAAACATATCCCATGTTCCGTCCAGTCTCTAGTTCATTCATTTTCATCATTAAACTCTCAAGACATTTTCTGAGTATAAAACCATTGTGATTGATGGACTCTTCACTTGATACTTAACAACTAAGCATGGCTAAGCATTATTGAACTATGATGATAAAAAGGGCGGCAAGGAAAAGTATTCGAATATCGAATATCAAGGCAGGCATGTAGCAATTGGTAATCAATCATTTTCTATTACTTAATGCTAAACCTGACAATGGTTTGGGCTGAAACCAGTTCCATGGTTTGGTTTTCTTGTTGGGCCAATTCGATTTGGGTGAAAACGGGCTGAACAAGCAAGTGGGCTGGTCCGGTCTGAGTTGTTACCTAGAGTAGTTTAGTTTGGTTTGGTTTTGGACAGAGTATTTCGGCTTGCTAACGGGCTCAATCCGTGGTTTTAACCCAGCATCACACCACGGTGCAGCAACAGCCAATCTGATTGTCCTATGTATTCCTATTGTATTACTGCATTTGTTTTTCTATAGGAAAACTGCAATAAGCGTAGCATGACGTAATGCTGATGTCAACAAGCTAAGAACGAACCAGAGCACGCATGACACTCGGCCGGCTGCTCGCTCCGCACCGCACGGAGCTGCGTCGGCTTCAGCGACAGTTGATGTGATCTCACTGAACCGTTCCACGGTGACAGTGTGAAGTCGGTTTCAAATCCCGGTTTTAGACTGTGGATTGGTCTTGTTTGGATTTAAGAACACTACAGTTCGGTGTGGACTGGTTTTGGAGGAGGAACGAGTGGGGTGGTGTGGATTGGGGACTTGAAGGCAGAAATGATTAGTTTGGTTTGGTTATGGCCTGGATCACGGACCATTACTAGGTTGACTTAATGCACATTTTATTGGACTCAAATGATAATAGCATTTATAAACAACAAGAAAATGGTTAAATACTCCGAGGCTTGCCTTGGTTAGTAGAGATGTTAGGTTCTTCTGAGGAACCACAGATGTCGAAACCAACCTCCATCGGTGGATTCTCTTCTCTTGGAGCTTGATCAACGGTCACTTCCTCTCCTTCGGTTACTACACGTGATAAAAGATACATGCTTGACATGATGATATGCAACAAAAAGGATGCATGAAAGATGTACGTATGATCATGAATGAACTCAAATAAGGTTAACAATCTTGAGTACAACTTTCCTTCACGGTACAATTGCAAGTAATTAACATTAATCACTTTTAGTCATTTCATTAACAAGTTAATCATGAACTCAATCAACTAATAAGTTGCCAAGGAACATCATCATGTTTCATGTCCTAGGGTCATCAACCAATTCAAAAAGACACAAGTCATTTAGGGATTATGCCTAATTACCATAGTTAATCAATTAATTAATTAAGCATGGAAATTATGATTAAAATCAACTTTTGCCAAATTACTCCCAAACTTTTTGTGGAGATTAGTTACATCATGAAACAGTGGGAAAAACAAGTTTAATAATTTTTATATATTTATTTTGGCCTGCAAAAATCATAGAAATTTCATTTCTTAATTAAAAGAAGTAATTTTAAATCATGCCAAAACTTTCATTTTTATAAGTTTCATATTTTTCCTAGATAAATATCATCATCAAGAAGCTACACAATAATTTTCATAATTTTAGGAGCTCTAATTATTGTACTATGAATTAAACAGGTTTCAGCACTTAAAAGCATTTTCTGGAAATGGAAAAACTCATTTTCTTCTCATTGCGGTCGCTGAGAGGGTGACCCCACTGGTCAGCCCGAGTTGACCACGGCGACTCCGGCCGTTGAACGGCGATTTCTCGCCGGCGGCGAGGTTTCCGGCCACGCAGGAGGCACCTACAGGACCTTCTCGACCTCTCGCATCTCCTGGCGTAGCTGGTTAGTCGAGCTGAGCACTACAACACCCACGCCGGCGGCCATGGCGGCACGGCTGGACTCCGGCGATGCGGAAACGGCGGACGGCGACATCTCTGGTGGCGCGAAGACCACCAACAGACTCAGAATACTCAGAAAAACACGACTGAGTAGCTAATCGAGCAGAAAACGGCTTCTAGCGAACCTGGCCACGCGCGCGGCGGCGCGGCAGAGCAAAGCTCGCCGGTGGCACACGGATCAGCGGCTACAGTGAGGTAGCGATCTAACCAAGGACACATTCAGCTTCATCAGCTCACCGAGATCTAGAATCGGCAGCTGGTTGAGGTGGAGGCTGTCCGGAGCGAGCTTGTCCACGGTGGTGGCAATGGCGGCGGCGTGCTCCGATGGTGAGGACGACGTTCCGGCGGAACCTATGGATGAATGGCGAAACAGGCAAGCCGATCAGCACTACACCATCGTGAAGAAGCCACAACACAAGACGGCAAGGCAAGCGAGCAACCCAGGCGGCCTGGCCACGGTGAGGCGTGCTTGGCGGAGCTCCAGCCGTGCGCGAGGAAGACGGCGTCGCGTGGGCTATTCCGGCGAGGCGAGGCGCTGAGGCTGGCTCCAACAGGTGCACAAGGTAAATGCAAGGCTTGTGGTGCGGCCAATTTTGGCAGGAGGCGCTCGGTGGTGACGGTGCAAGGCCGCGGACGAGGAACGACGGCGGCGGCGGAAAGGAAGAAAAGAAGAACGGCGGCCGGCTCTGGGCTTTATAGGGCGAGGACGTCGCGAGAAGGACGCCAGCAGCTGCTGCCACCGCTCTGGCGAATCAGGACGGGGCACGGGCGCGCCTGGAAGCAGCAGGAAGGCCGGCGGCGGTGGACAGGCAGTGACGAAGCAGGCAACCTGCTTGCCTGATTTACTGTAGCTACTAAAACCACCTCATTCTCCTCTCCTTTTCAAATTACTACAAAAAAATCAGATAAAAACTTCAAAATCTTCCAACATGAAAGTTGTTCAAAATTGAAAAATCTACAACTTTCATTTTTGGACCAACTCCAAATTCCAATTAGTTTTGAAAGTAGGATTTTGAATTTTGAATTTTGAATTTGAGTTTAGGGTGAATAAATAATTCATTTATAAACTTGGTATTCAATTAGTGAATAATTACTATTCAAACCACTCAATCATTTGTACCATTTCAAAGCACAAATTTTGTACCAATTCATGAAATAAAGGTTGCACAAGTCTTATTCATGAAATTTATTTTAATAATTCCTCCCAAAAATTTTGAATTCAAAATCGATTTCCAAATACTTCACCAACCTTTTTGTTATCATTTCATGCAACACATATTAATGTTATAAATGAAACATGAGATGCATCTATGCCATGATGCTTGATGATGACATGATCAAGTTATTAACTAGGTGCTTAACACCGAGGGTGTTACATGTAACCTGAAAACATTCTCAGCTTGCTGTTGAGCTGATAAGCATCTTGTATTTTACTCCAGTTTCATGATCCTTGTATGTACATCAAATTGCTGAATTATGAGCAAATCTGAACAATTTGGCATCTCTTCTTGAAGATGTGTTAGACTTTATGCTTTGCGTACTCCGTGTTGCCATTTGGCTACAGCCCAACTGTGGTCTAGTCCAAACATGCTTGTTGAACCTGTTGCCATTGGTTGGGCAGTTCCATTTTGCCGTTTGCAGACCGCTGCATGTGCACTGTCACAATTAGCCTGCGTGCAGCTCACCGTAGTGGACTGAGGTAGTTCAGTGATGTTGAAAGCTCTGCATCCGGATTCCATCAGAGGCCACTAGTTGAGGTAACGATAAAAGCATGTTCACTGTTAGAGATCTGGACAGCGTTGTGACATGTAATTAATTAGGAGAAAGCCAATGAGGCAGAAATACGCACACACACTACTAATTTTGTATGGTAACAAATGTAAAGGAGTCATGTTCAGGCTAAACAGGATGATATCCTTTTTCTGTATGTGATGTGATTCCAAATGCCAATGTGAGCACAACAGTGAAGACTTCTGACGGAGAAAATAGAAGAACATGCATCAGAAATATTAACAAGTCACCTACTATCTTCCCACCACTTCATTAGTTCACTGCTTAAATAAACGTGAGAAATGCAAATGGGCACCAGATGCACCTATAGAGTATAGACTATTCAGGCAACTTTGCATGTGACTTCAATTGCTTTTCTCCCAAAAAACAAAATTAAAAAAAGAAGGAAAAATGATGAACAAAAATAGTTTATGTCAGAACCAAACCAAATATATAGGATTATAAAACCGGAAACATACAACACCACAGGCCAAATGCGCTAAACTTTGTAGTTGTGAACCGGTGACCCGCCAGTAACTGACTGAATTTTGTTTCTACTAGATGAGATGATGCATCATCTCTACACCAATTACCACGTTTCCATTTTTTTACACCAATACTTCATTTTGCTAAAGAAAGATAAAATGAGAAACAACGGATTTGAAAATTGAAAGATTTGTAACTGGAACCTGTTATTGCTAGGCAGTTTAGCCAGTTACAGCCAATAATTTTTTTAACGCAAGTTAATTATAGCCGATGTTTGAATCTCTGGTTAGAAGAGAAAGAGCTGCACAAGATCCAACCAACCAACAGCAGGAGCGCCCACAATGCCAAAGGGAGGAATTAAGGCAAAGAAAGGGGCCCAAAAATTCTCATCAGTGGGGCTAGTTTAGCACACCATGCATCTTTGGACCAAAAGCATGGATGGAATAAGAAAAGGAGAGAGACACACACACACAAAAAAGAAGGAAAAGATTAAAGCAGCAAGCAAGGAATTATAAACCAGTACCATCCCTCAAAGCACCCAAAAAAATGCATGGGCAGGCTAAAAAAGCATACAGCATCAGAGATTCAGAAAGATGGAAGGAAAGAAACCTTGTTTAAGACTGATCAAGCCTGCAGAAAAAAGAGAGGCCTTAAGAGAGAAACTAGAGACAAACAAGACTAAAGAGTTGATGTCTGGTCTCATCTGATCTGACTTTGAAGCCCTAGACAGCCTTTCTAACACACACCTACTCACCAAGATACACTACATAGTACCTGCACTGCAAGTAAACAGAAAGTTGTCTTTGAACATGATCAGTCACAACTCACAATGTGTATGCAAACAAACTCTGAATTAACAACCCAGGTGATGGGGGCACAAAATAACAGCCTGTTCGCTTGAGCTTTTAGCCGCTTATTTTCAGCCAGCCAGCAGTATTTTTCTCTCACATAAATCAGCCAACAGTACTTTCAGCCACTTATTTTCAGCCCAAACGAACAAGATGTAAATGAAAACCTGAAGGGAAGAGGATCAATGAGTGGTTGTGCTCTGTGCTGGGACTTTTAGCTTTCATTGTAGGGTGAGTTTGATCCCTTATTGTGTGTGCAATGCATGCTCGGTGTTCCCTCCACCCTTTGTCCACCTTTTTTTTTAGCTGTACTAGTCCTTTCTCCAATTCCATTCCATTGGTCTTCTCTGACTACAGGGCAGGCGGAACCAGAGCTCCGATCCAGATGAGATTAGAAGCAGCGAAAAGTAGAAAGCAGTAACAATAATGGCTAATGTATTTTTGCTGATGATTTAAATGCTGCTACTAATCTTGCATGACTGACTGATACACACTGCACAAACATGTAATAAGATTGATTCCAACACAACAGGCTAAGTATGGCTGATCTATTTATATTGACTACATAAATTCTGCACCAGCATTCAAGTCCGCATATATAGGTGAAAGTGAAATACAAAATGAAACAGATTCATGCTAACATCAGTATGTAGCATGCGCTTTCTTCTTTAATTTGGCTTAGAATGAACAGAAGAAAATCAAAACCAGCAGTGCCTTTTGACACACCAATCTGATAGCTTGTGTTGAAAGGCTGAGCTAGTGCTGCAAATAGAAATCTAATTTTTTTGTGAGGAGAGAAATTGAATTAGTCCTGCTGTCTAGTCTAGGTGTAAAACATAGAAAATTTCCTTTTCAGTTGTGTACCTCAATTCTGCACAGTCGCGGTCAGAGAAAGATAATAGTAACATATAGGTAGCAGCCACACACAAGAATGAGCTCCACTACTTTTAATTTGCCCACACAAAGATAGTACTCGTATGTCGACACCATGGTCATGGAGCTCATCAGTTACTAAGAAAACTAAAGGTTGGTGCTAGCTTGCTTTTGCCAATGCCTCAATGGTCTGTATGCAATGCATGTACATTAGGCCCTGTTTAGTTGCAAAAATTTTTGCAAAATTTTTCAAGATTCCCCGTCACATCGAATCTTTGGACGCATGCATGAAGCATTAAATATAGATAAAAAATAAAACTAATTACACAGTTTAGACGAAATGGATGAGACAAATCTTTTAAGTCTAATTAGACCATGATCGGACACTAATTGCCAAATAACAACGAAATTTGCTACAGTGTCATTTTGTAAAAAATTTTGCAACTAAACCAGTCCTAGGTTTTTTTTACTACATTTTCATCGCCTGGTAAGCCAAGTAAATATCGATGATGGTTGCTGATGCACTGATGATGCATGTGTGTGTGACTACTGAAGCTGTACCACACAGATCGACCACATGTTGATGCATGCTTGCTAGCTGCCATTGATAAAAAGATGCAGAAACTAAAGGGAAAAAGAGGCCGGGCACGGCTGGTTGGCTGGCTGGATGGGCGTGGCTTTTTGGCCCTGGACTGGACCTGCAGAGGGAGTGCACTCGATTGCAGCATCTCTACACGTAGGCCTTCTTATTCTGGCTGGCCTGGTTGACTGGTTGCAGCAACTGCGCCTGCAGAGGGCAACGCCAAACCCACCCCCCCACCCCCCCCCCCCCACTGCACACCGTACCGTACCGCCACATCCCTCCTCTCTGACGCCTTTTCCGATCCTCTCCTCTCCTGCAATAATACAATAAGAGTAAAATTCATGGCTTGCTCCTCTCTCAAATAATCACACACACTTGGACAGCACTAGAAGCCTTGAGCTAAGCTAGCTGAGACCACAGAAACACTACGGCTGTGTTTAGATCCAAATTTTGGAGTGCCAAAATACACTATAGCATTTCGTTTGTATTTGGTAATAATTGTCCAACCATTGACTAATTAGGCTCAAAACATTCGTCTCGCAAAGTACAACCAAACTGTACAATTAGTTTTTGATTTTATCCACATTTAGTACTTCATGCATGTATCGCAAGTTTGATGTGACGGGAAATTTTTTTTTTACATAGTGCACTTTTCAAGTGATCTAAACACAGCCTACATAGACATATACTAGCTAGTAGCTACTAGTCTCTCTGAGGAGTAGAGAGTATAAATAGAAGCTAAGAAGTAGCTAGATAGAGGATCAGTAGCTAGCTTAGCGCGGCCAGTCTTCAACTGCAGGAGAACACCGAGAAACAGACAAGCAGGCAGAGGCTAGTGAGTGGTGATAGATACAGATGATGATGATGCTCTCTGATCTCTCGTCTGAGCACGAGCACGAGGCCACTGGATCCAGCTCCTATGGCGGGGACATGACCAGCTACGCCCTGAGCCCTCCTCTCTTCCTAGCACCGGCGGCGTCGGCCACCACCGCCCCGCTGCCGCCGCCGCCTCCGCAGCTGGAGGAGCCCAACAAGGCGGCGGGGACCAAGAGGAAGAGAAGCCAGCCCGGCAACCCAGGTACGTAGCTTGGAGTAGTTAGCTGATCCATCCTGGTTAATTATATTGGCTGCTCGTTAATCACGCCGGCGTACACCGATCGACGCACAAATTAACATGACAAAGACCCCGGCGCTGAGGTGATCGCGCTGTCGCCGCGCACGCTGGTGGCGACGAACCGGTTCGTGTGCGAGATCTGCAACAAGGGGTTCCAGCGGGACCAGAACCTGCAGCTGCACCGCCGGGGCCACAACCTCCCCTGGAAGCTCCGCCAGCGCAGCAGCCTCCCGTCCGGCTCCGGCGGCAGCAGGCAGGGTGGTGACGCGGCCGCGCCGGCGGCGCCGCGCAAGCGCGTGTACGTCTGCCCCGAGCCAACGTGCGTGCACCACGACCCGGCGAGGTAGGGATCGATGCATATGCACACACGCATCTTGAACAATCCTACTGGCTAGTTCTATTCCTGCATGAAATGGAACCGAACCGACTGATTGTTGTGCAGAGCTCTGGGGGATTTGACTGGGATCAAGAAGCACTTCTCCCGGAAGCACGGGGAGAAGCGGTGGCGCTGCGAGCGCTGCGGGAAGCGCTACGCCGTGCAGTCGGACTGGAAGGCGCACGTCAAGGGGTGTGGCACGCGCGAGTATCGCTGCGACTGCGGCATCCTCTTCTCCAGGTACCACTAGCTACTTACGTACTGCGCGCTCATCTCATCTCATGAGCAGGGTTGTCATCGTCATCAGTTTTCGTGATTATACATAATTATATATGTGTTCTTGCATGCCGTGCGGCCAAGCATGTACTTTCTTGCTCTCTCTCTCTCTCTCTCTGTCTTCTTATTGGAAGATCACTGCATGCATGGACTTGCTTGCTGAATAGCCTAATCTCTGTCTATTGTCTCGCACCGGAGAAAACCTAGCCGCCGCCACGCCGCAAGCCAGGTTGCCGTCGCCGCCACCGGCTGACATGCATCACGAGCCGAGCTAAGCAACACGGAGACCGGCGACTGTTCATCAAGACTGTCATTTAGTCTAAGGAGTTCAGAAAAAGGACCAAGCATAATTAAGCCCATCTATATGTTAATTCCTTCACTCACCAATTGCCTGCTTTGACTTAATTCACCATGCATGGAGCTAGTTAGTTAGTACATATATAAACAAATTTTCAAGAACAAAGGCTTTTGTTTTGGGCTTACACAAGATTAATAATTAACGAGTCATACGTGCTGAGGAAGATGGCATGCGCATGCCACACCTTTCAGTTGCTGTCACTGGACTCCTGAATGAGAGATTCTAAAACATGTATATAGATTAAATAAAAAAATTATGAAGCCAGCATATCTGCTTGTTGGCACGGTTCTTAAACTCTTCTGTTTTCATGTAATAATGCCAACAAAAATGTATATATATATATATATATATAAGCGCATGTGGACGGACTTCATTTAGAATTTTAGGGTTTTCATGCATCTTGTCATAATATTATTTGCATGATTTACATCCCGATGCACATATTTAGCTAGTTGTTCCTTGTATGTAGAAAGAAGAGCACAAATACACGCAATGGTGCATATGTACTTTGATTTTCCTGTGAAAACCCATGAATCCATGGTCAAACTAGCACTATACACGCAATATATATATGTTTACATGCATATTTGGAAACATCCTGCCTGCACCTACTTTATGGCAGTCCATGTGGCCATCATGACATTTCCTTCAAAATGGAACCAAGCTACAGTATATATGAAGTAATTGAGGAGTAGTTTATGATGAACTAGCTAGTACTACTGCAAGTATGCAATAGCACAGCAGTGCAATAATGCAGTACCGTAGGATCGTTTTCACATTTCTATTTATTATATTGCACACTTTCTACATTAGATAGTAGTGAAGTTAAGAGACAGTTTCAAGCAGCGAGCACACAGGGGTCCCTCCACACTCGATAACACGGTCAGTAGGTCGATATATTAGTCTCCCCCTCTTTCAAATTATAAGATATTTTAGTCTTTTTGACATATTATTTTTACTATCTATTTAGATCAACACCGTGTATATCTAAGTGTATAGCAAAACTACGTATTAAAAAAACCAAACATACATCTTATAATATAATTTGGAATTGAAGGAGTACATTATCAGTGTTACCACTGAAATTAATTACATCCTACACACGCGCAGACACATGCATCTGCATGCTTCTTTTCAGTAGTGATCACAAAGGAAACTGACAAAAGAACCTAGCTAATCATAGGACGCAGCTTTTCGTCAGCAAAGTTAAATGAAACTTTACATGCATGGATTGCATGCATTGAGTACTCACGCATGTGCACATCAGCATATATACATTTTCAATTATACAATATATTAACCTAGTACACACCAACTAATTAATATATATATAAATCATTGACTCTTCCTCTGATCATTTGTTTAACTAACCCGTTTCGTTTGATGCATGATGGTGTGGTGGTGCACAGGAAGGACACCCTGCTCACGCACAGGGCCTTCTGTGATGCCCTAGCAGAGGAGAGCGCAAGGCTTCTTGCAGCAGCAAACAACAGCAGCACTATCACCACCACAACCAGCAGCAGCAACAATGATCTTCTCAACACCAACAATATCACACCATTATTCCTCCCGTTCTCCAACTCTCCTCCTGCCGTTGCGGCCGCACAAAACCCTAACAATACCCTCTTCTTCCTGCACCAAGAGCTGTCTCCCTTCCTGCAGCCGAGGATGATGATGCAACAACCCTCGCCCTATCTTGATCTCCATATGCATGTAGACGCCAGCATCACCACCACCGGTGGTGGTGGCATCCTCACCGACACGCCGGCGGTCAACTTTGGTCTCATTCCGGACGGCTCGGTGGCCACTGCCGTCGGCCACCGGCGCCTCACTAGGGACTTCCTCGGCGTCGATGGTGGCGGTCATCAGGTGGAGGAGCTGCAGCTTCCACTGTGCGCCACAGCAGCTGCTGCCAGCCGCACCGCCAGCTGCGCCACCGATCTGACAGCAAGGCAGTACCTCGGCGGCCGGCTGCCGCCGCTCAACGAGACGTGGAGCCACAACTTCTAGGCTACTTGAAGCTGCATTGAGAGACGAATGAAAAAACCACCAAAACTGAATCGACTCTTGAAGAGCAACCAAAACTGGTGTGGCGAGCGTGTCCTATTGTGCACTACTGTTCTTATTTTATTGATCTTTGTTTTATTTCATTTAGGGTCATGCGGGCTAGCTAATATATATGGCCATGTTCGCTTGTTTTATAATCCGTACTTTTCAGCTTGTTTTTTCAGTCGAAACAGTATTTTTCTCTCATAACAAAATCAACGAACAGTACTTTCAGCCATGACTTTTTAGCGAAGCGAACGGGCTCATAATTCGATCTACACAACTTTTGATGAATGGACCATCAAGTTTATCTTGTTGCTTTTTACAATTTAATTGTTTCGCTGAGAGGCATGTGTTCTCTCATAATGATCTTCAGTCAAAAACATAGGGTTCTCGTTGAGATAGTTAAGAACTTAAGATGATACATTGAACTTTGAGCATCTTGTGTTTTCTTGTGTGTCGGATATAAACTCTATGTGGTATTACCTCGCTCTGTCCTAAAAGAATTAATGGGATTTTATTTTCTCTTAAGTCAAAGTATCTTAAGCTTTATCTAAGTTTACACAAAGAGTGACAACTTTGATGACACCAATATATATACTATGAAAAAAGTTATTCAACGGGAATCTAGTAGTACTTATTCGATATCATAACTACTAGTTCTTTTTATAAATTTGATCAACATAAAATTGTTTGACTCATGATAAACATATATAGAACTGCATTCCTTTTGGGATGGATGTAGTACAAACTAATTCAAACAAGTAGAAAGATGGCTCCTGCAAATAGTGTCGATAACTAGCCTTTTCTATTGTAAAATTTGACTTGCTTTTACTTTTGCAAATTTTGTTTATTTGCTGGGTTACAATTGTCCTCTCTCTATGCGCCCCTACTATATCTATAGAACAAACTCCATATATATAGCTACCATCGACAAATTTCTTGGCTAAAAGCTATCATCATCTCCCACTCCTATTTTTTTTCACTCCTATCACGTGGTTGTTCAATTTCTATCGAGGCCAAATTAAGATAGCTTTTAGTTTTCTCTTATGGATCTCCATTTGTCCATGAAGCCACTGCCCAAGTAAGTCTCTCACAAATTGTAAAGTTTTTTTTGCCCTCTTGTAAGTTCAAATAATTTCAAGTGCCCATTTAGTTCTTGCATGCCACACTTTTGCCAGTCTACCAAACTTTTTGGGGTAGCTGTTTTCTTTCTTGCCACAATTTCAACACACCACACTTTTACGTATTTTGACCCCATATAGACTGTTTGTTTCGGGTTTGG